>JANRGW010044867.1:0-15142 GCA_024733675.1 Psilopsiagon aymara
AATATGATGGACAGTGGCTTAGCAACTTCATTTGCAGCTCCTTCAGGACCCGCGGATGGATTTCATCAGGTCCCATGTACTTGTGTACGTTCAGATTCCTAAGATGGTCTCGAACCAGATCCTCTCCTACAGTGGGCCCAGGGTCTTCATTCTCACTGTCCCTGCATCTGCTTTCCAAGACCTGGGTGATGTGGTCAGAGCATTTGCCAGTGAAGACCAAGGCAAAGAAGACATTAAGAACCTCAGTCATCTCCAAGTCCAGGGTAGCCAGTTCTCCTGAGAGCTTCTGGAGAGGGCCCACGTTGTCCCTAGCCTGTCTTTTATTTGCAATGCACCCACTGAATCTCTTTCTGTTATCCTTAACATCCGTAGCCAAGTTTAATTCTAAGTGGGCCTTAGCTTTCCTAACCTGGTCCCCAGCTTCCCGGACAACATCCCTGTATTCTTCCGAGGCTGCCTGTCCTTGCTTCCACCTTTTAGAAGCCCATTTTTTCCTTCGAGTTTTCCTCAGCAGCTCCTTATCCATCCAAGGAGTTCTCCTGCCCCTCCTGCAGCACTTCCTTCTAGTTGGGATGCAACACTCCTGAGCATGCAGCAGGTGATCCTTGAATATTAACCAAGAGTCTTGGGCCCCCCTGCCCTTAGGGCTCTATCCCATGGAACCTTACTGAGCAGGTCCCTGAAGAGGCTAAAGACTGCTCTCTAACAAAGTCTGCCTCTAATTTCTAGAGACATCACAGCATACTTGACCAGAAACAGGAAGACACTGATTAATTTTTTTCTGTAAATCAACATGGCTTTTTTCAAGTATCAAATATGCAACAGTATCTTCAGTTTCTCATGTAAGCAGAGAGCTTAGAAATGAGCAGGTACAGTATCACTAATATTTATGCCAGTGGATTACTACCAGATGGAATTGGGAATTCAGAAGAAACACAAAAAACAACAACAAAAAAAAAACCAAACAAACAAACAAAAAAAAGTCAAACCCAGAAACCAAAAACCCAAAAGTCATGTTTTGACTTCACAAACACCAAAGCAGAGTCATAAAAAGTTTTGAGGGTTTTTTTCCCCACCAAGTGGTCCTTCTTTATGTCACCACTGTTACAGCTAACATTGTATTATCCCAAAAAGAGTATAGTTAAGTTTTAATTGCAACTTAGAAAACAGAAGCATCTTAAGGCAGCCAAAACTTTACTCAACCTTACAAGAAATCTCTGTGGCGTAACAGCGCAGCAGATTTCTAACTAACAGCTTTAAACTACCAGAAAGCAGAAGTATGCAAAACACAAAATTGTGTGACAGTAATAGGTTCAGACCTTTTTTAAAAAAATGGTTTATTTATTATCCAGAAGCAATGCAAAAGAACTTTGATGTAATTTCTCAAAAAAACTAAATGATGATCAATATGATATTATGACAATGAAATCTCCATTTGGGAAAGCAGTATTACTCTGCATTCTGAAAAATTAATCATTGTTGATTGAACAGTAAAACCTCTCACATTTCTGTTGATCTGTGAAGCCTGACTAAGCAGGAAGGTCCATCTGATATCTGAAGAATAAAAAAATGTGGCCCTCCAGTGTCACTCTGCGCAGTTCTCCCATTGAGAGCATGACCCATCCTCACAGCTATTCTCTGGATTTCCTTCTATCTGCCAATGTCTTTCTTGTGCCAGAGAACCCTAAACTGGGCAGAATACTCCACTGCTGCCAACCTTCTTGCTACAATCCTGCAGTCTCAGTTGTTAGAAGACAAAACCAAATTCAACTTCATTTGTTGAAAATCACTTTCTAAATTCACACATTAGCATGAACCACCACTGTGCAAAGTGCTGCAACACAAGGAGATGATTAAAGGCTTGAGGTCACGTAATTAATACTGTACAAAACAGAACAGGAGCCCATCCACGATGAAGATCAGTCTAGAAAACAGTAAGACAATTTCCCAGAGGTGCACCTCTACACCGATACACACTCATCAAGCAGAGAACTGAGGCAATTCTTGAACTGAGTCCAATTTTGAGGAGTACCTGACAAGAGAATAATTAGTTGCCAGGAGCAGAGACATTTTACACTCTCTTGTCACACCCAGGCAAACACAGGATTTAACTGCTCTTCCGCTGAGAATCAAGACAATGGGGTAATTCCAATCTCACATATACTCAAAGTAAGTTTCATTTGCTAGTGGAAAACCATCTTCCTTTCACATTGTGAGGACACTGCACAAGAATTTTAGGATTGTGCAATTTGCAGATACTCTGAATCACACCTTAGAACATAGCATGCATCTAGCTACACTTTTCTCACCCACTCAAATTGCTCCATTGACCAGAAATCCTAGAAAATCAGGAGGCTGGTATATGAAGATCTGAGAGCTGAGGACACTGAAGTCACAGGACAGAAATCCTGACACAGACATAAGCACAGATTTCTCCACTGATGGGAAATATTGCTGAAAAACACAAAGCTCCTTTACAGTCAAGAACACAGGAAGAACTTGTTGTTATCCTGGATTACTGTGTACTTGAAGAGAAATACAAACATACTCTTCCAAAAGAGACCATGATTTCTTTCTTCCTTTTTCTCAGCTTTTACTGACACAGAGGAAAAAATACATGCTCACTTTTGACTCAAATTAATTATGTAGTATCACATACCTGTACTACTTGTTTCTGTGGTTGGGCTGGCTGTGTGGTTGAAATTTGCGCTTTGTCCCGAGTGCCCCGGGTACGTTCACTGCCCACCGAAGTCATCATATACAGTATATACAAAACAGTGTATGTACAAAATAGAAAATCTGAAAGGAAAAAAAAGAAAAACATAAAAAGAAAAAAAGAGAAAGAGCATGAGTTAAGACACGGTACTGGTTCGATAATATACAGACACAGTAGGCTGAACTCTTCCTGCTTTTACCACAAACTCTAGAAAGAGACTCCTGAAAAAGCAGTTTTAATATACTATTATTGGATTTATCAGTCTTTACTGAAAAGTGGGAAATGCAGCGGATAAAAGCATTTTTGTCAGCCGATCAGGATCTGTCCAAATCTGTACTTCCAGACAACATCAGTATCTCACAGCTTTCCCCAGTTATTTAACATACAGACTTTTCTGTCTGCTACTCTGCTGAAGTTTTAGTTCCAGCTGTATCACCCCTTACATTTCCGTAATGCCTGCTGTCTTGTTCTGATACCTGGAATTTAACCACTCTCATACTCTCTCAGAACATTAATGCAAAAATCGCATTCACAAACTAGGCAGTTCTTCTCTTCCCCATCATCAAACTGCTTTCCTGCACACATACAAAGGTCATGGCAACACATACTCTACTTCTCACCTTTCATTTATAAGAGAAATTACGATACTTACCTCTAAATCCAGCCAGTACTTCTCTTTTGTTCTCCCTCAGTTACAGACATGATTTACAAAACTATCTATTACCCTGCTTTAAACCTACCTTTGCTGTATGTCAACAAAGTCTAAAGAAAACCCAAATCCCACGCACAAATGACTGCTACCCAGCTTGCAGCAATTCATTCTCACTCATCCTTTAGCATTAAAATTACTTTGAAACAAAGAATTTATTCTTCCCCTTGTGCTTGTACGGCATGTGACACAAGGCTGATTGATGAGACTGGTTTACAGTAGCTATGATAACTGGGAAATGGATCTCAGCTATGAGAACTGTCATAGCAAACTGCCTGGCTTCTGTCCTCACAACACTTGGAAGCAAAACCACACATCTAGGGAACTAAAGACAACCTGCAAGAGGTGCACCCGGGCAGAAGATGTGCAAACAAGTGCTTTTACTACAGCCCCAGCGTATGAACGTGCCTCAGCATGCAACTTGCCAGGGCAGCAGCTTTGGTGCACACCAGCTATCACTGAGCTCAATGCACAGTAATGCTGAAAACGGAGCAAACTGCTGCCATCACAGGGACACGGATGTGTTCAGTACACAGCTGCTCCCTATCACTCACAATTAGTTAGCAATTACAGTTGCAATGAGATGCTTCAGTTTAAACATGGATTCACAAGGCTCAGGAGCCTCATCTAGAATTAACCCCATGATCATCTAAATCTCTTCTGCACTTTAGAAATACATTTTCTTCAGCCAAAATTGAACCCTGACACTGAATTTCTTTATGTGCTAGGAGGAAGTATATTTCCATGAACTCTTACATATTTAACAAGAAGAGTCCAGCCTTTACCAGGAACTGACTGTAGTATGAGCTCAGCTGGAACACT
Source organism: Psilopsiagon aymara (assembly GCA_024733675.1). NCBI lineage: Eukaryota > Metazoa > Chordata > Aves > Psittaciformes > Psittacidae > Psilopsiagon > Psilopsiagon aymara. The sequence goes on from JANRGW010044867.1 coordinate 4,248, forward strand.
GTGTTTCTCTAGCTTTATGAATATATTTACCAAAGCCAATCTGTCTCCCAGTCTCTCAAAGTAGTTAACTTTGTCATCTTTTAAGTTCCAAAACACAGGCCTCCAAAGCACTGTGCCTGACACCCTAAAAGCCAGATAAGAATCTGAATAGAGGTTATTCAAGCCAGTGACACGTCCTACAGAAAGCAATATATTTAGTAGATGTAGAGATGCTCTGAACAGCAAGTTCAATCATGAACTATCTGCTCACTGCTGTCCACTGATACTTCAGACAGTCTTCAGTTGAGCTTGCAGTAGGAATTACCTTTGCTCCTTGGGTTAAAATCTGCTTTATAAACTTGCTGACTAGACCGACAATATCTGGAAACTTAAATTTATATAGATTGAAAATGACCTTTGGGTTGTTGGGGTTTTTTTGTGGGGTTTTTAAGTACCAGTCAGCTCTTCACACTTTGAACCTAGCATAATAAGCAGTGAAAAAAACCCTAAACAGACAATACACCAGAGAACACTAACCTCTCTGAAAAATAACCTATTGGTTTCAAACATGATTGTCTGCAATTAGCCCACTGTGATTTAAGCCATGTTGAGAAATTATAATTCCACTGTGTCACAATTTATTCATAATTTCTGAGATTTTGACACCTCGAAATTCTGACACAGATTTCAATGTTACTTTCTTTATTTCACCTAAGCTACCCAAAACATTGCATTTCATGTTTTAGACACAACAGTAACATACACACATTAAAACGAAGAGCTTCCCATTTGTCTGTAAAGCAGATGCTGAACTACAGCATACATTTCTGACAGCCAGGCAACTTACTGAACCTGAAAAAGGTTGCATCTTTATCCCTCTCCTAACATGTATTGCACAGTGTGTCTGTGCCACAGCTGTTTAAGCCATGTTTGGTTTTCAGGATGAAAAGATGCTTTAAGGAAAAAGGCAAGCACACAAACGTTTGAAACTCTCCTTGGAGATGAAGCAGAACAGAAAGTTCAGCCTGCTGGTGGGAACAGAGCCAAACAACTACAGCAATGTAACAGGGTCTGTAAAGATCCTCATCTTGCCAGCTGCGCAGCCCATGAGCAGCGCAGTTTTGCAACAGGCCCAAAGCAGAAGACCAGTGAGGGTGACAGCTTCTTCCGGGTAGCAGTATGGACTTGTACTTGCTTCAGCCAAGCACAGAAACACACCCTCAGTTTGACATTCCCCATTAACTCAACATGGACACGTTACAATCCATTTCAGACACAACCCAGCCTTCCGAAAAGCACAGTTGACAGCCTGATATGAAGAGAGCTTTCAAAATAAAGCTACTGTTATTTCCCCTAGCTGGCTCCCACTATCTACAGGCAGTGTCCAGACAGTGCAACCAGCCCAGCCTCATCAGCATGCAAAAGGAGCAGGGGAAGAGCTCTGCTGCACCACCAACAGAGCAGGGACCAGGGACACACTGCACCTCCCTGGCACAGGCATGCCCTCACCAATGGGCTGAGGTTTCACACCCTACCACACCGACTCCTTGGAGTACCAAAGCAGCAGGCAGAATGGAGGCAGATAGCTCTGCCTTCAATTGCCACAGTGTCTAGAATTGTGAGCATTAAGTGGGATATTATTAATTGATAAGATGTGGCTGAACAAGAACACTTCCTTGCTTGCAAAGCAGCTTCTTACTCTTCCCCAACTCCTCATATTAAAGTCTCTTTGGCAGGCTGTTATCATAGCAATGAGTAGGATTTTACAAAGTGATGAACTAAATTTTAACTGCAGACCAGATGAGTAAAGAAGATTTTAGATTGGAAGATAACTCAATTAAAACCTCTTCAATAAACATTTAAAAAAAAATATTCAGACAAGCAGATGTTTCAGCCTCCATGTCAGGGTCTGGCTCAGTGCAAAAGTCACTCATCAGCAGTTAATACTAGACCTTGTAGACACATTGCAACTCTAGCAAGCAGACAAAACAGATGTATGTTTTAGAAATAGATGCACTTTAAATAAAACCGACCCTTAGAGAACTTGCAAAAGAGGAGGAGAAAGCGTTAGACACTGGACTTCCCAAAACCATTGTGTAAAGAATGTAGTCACTCTTTGATTCATCACAATAAAGAAGAGAAGCACAAGATCGCTCTAAACCATTTTTTCATTGATGCATTCTTGTACCTCCAGAGGAAGGTTGTATTTACTCCTACGTAAAAACCAAATAAACATAAAAAACAAAGCCTAAACAAAATCAAAACATTAAAAAAAAGCCCTTTGATCAGTAGTTAATGTTCACTCCAAGTATGTTTAGCTTCTTAAGCTCTACGGAATTTGAATTTCAGCACTTCCTCATGAAGCAAGTAACTAGACTTAAAAACGGAAAGCAACAGATGGGTTGAAGAGGAAAATAACCTCAAATCTCAAGGTTTTGTTTGTTTTAGTGTTTCTGTCTGTACAACAAGTTTAGCCCAAGCACCCACACTACAACAGAAGTAAGGAATTGTATAACAAGCCATCACCAGACTGGGGAATAATAACAATTATTCTAGTTTCCAAAAGCAGTACCGAAGTATTGCTACCTCAACATCCAACTTTTCTGAAGAGACCAAATCCCACTCCCTCCATACTGTAAGACTTACCCAATACATTTAGTTGGGTTTTTCTTTGATTTGAGAAAGAAATGAGAGCAAAGAATCAAAGAGTAACTGAATGCATACTATCACAAAAAGCAGGTCTTTAGAGCTATAATGCTTTCTTTGATCTTTTATTCAACCTTCCTTCAGGAAGAAATCTAGTCCTTTAAGACTGCAAGAAGTCAGCAAAGCTAGAAAGACAGAGAATACAAACTGACTTGACAGGGGCAAGCCCTGCAAGACACAGCAAACCTGTTGAACTTCCAGAGAGAGCCTATGCACTGCAATATCACCTGACTTTCCAGAACCCTTCTGAAGTTAAAGATTCACTTCCATCAGCTGAAGAAAATACTTGCAGTTTCAAATTTTTCCTTAGGCAGTCTTGAGAAAAGTCATTTTCTTGACTCTCTGGACAAGGAGCTCTGATAAAGACAACTGCAAGGAAATCTTTATGAGCATGTTAACAGTGTGATTGCATTTTAAAATTCAAAACACAAAGCTACTCAGTCAAGAATTTCTCACAATGATAGGCCTGGGAAAAGGCTGCAGGACACTGCCTCATGATGGCATGACTGCTGTTTTCATACAATGAGTCTATATTTTATTGCTAAGGCTGTAGCGAGACAGGATGTCATGGTTTAAGCCCTCCTAGTAACTCAGAACCATGCAGCCGCTCTCTCACTCCTCCCCTTTCTTCCTCCCCCCTCTGCTCCCAGAGGGATGCAGAGGAGAACCAAAAGAATACAACTCTCACAGGTTGAGAAATGAACAGTTTAATAACTAAGGTATAACACAAACCATTGCTGCTACCACCAATAATAATAAAGATAAGGGAAATAACAAGGGAAGAGAATACAACCGCTCACCACCCACCGACTGATACCCAGCCCGACCTGAGCAGTAATCTAGCTCATACAGGTAACTGCCCCCAGTTTATATAGTGGGCATGATGTGCTGTGGTATGGAATACCCCTTTGGTCAGCTTGGGTCACGTGTCCTGTCTCTGCTTCCTCCTGGCTTCCCCTCCTCCCTGGCAGAACATGAGACTCAAAAAGTCCTTGGGCACAGTAGACATTACTGAGCAACAGCTAAAACCATGGGTGTTATCAGCGTTGTTCCCCAGCTGAAAGTCAAAACCACAGCACTGCACCAGCTACTAAGAAGTAAAAAAATGACTGCTACTGCTGAACCCACAAGAGAATGAGGAAAAAAGAGTGGGGGAAAAAAATTATGTCTGCAAAGCATCAATGCAACACATTTACCTCAAGTGCTTTTGTCTGAAGTATCTCACCACCTTTATTACTGCTTGAAAAGGGAAAAGTTTGCAAGAGTCAGATGTTCCTCAAGAGCAGGGCTGATTACTCAGTGCCTTTACTGCCCCAAGCCAACAATACTGAACCTGAGCTTATGGATCCTGGGAGGATTCATGTCTCACCTTGCAGTCTTCTACAGTAAACAAGAATAATACTTATGGTCAGGAGTAGACCTGTATCACTGGCAGAACACCACAGAAGAGAGGAATTGTATCATCTGTATACTCTCATGCTTTACACCAAGAAAAGAGGATTGCTGGGAGTTGCCAGAGTACCAGCACAATTGTATCAACTAACATACACATTTCCAGGCATGTTAGCAAAGCATACCGAGTAAGTCAACACTCTCACCCACTTTCTTAAAACCCACTGAGTTAAGTTAAAATTATTATTCTAACAAGTAAATCTACAATTAACTACAAATATACCCTTATCTACAAAAATCAGTCATTTCTCATTACCAGAAAGAAAAAAAAAAAACCCAATTCATTTCAAGTATTAGTATTCCTAATCAAATATAATACAAAGGAAGAGAAATAAATATACATATAGGTCTTACAAATAAGAGACAGAATTGTCTTGGAAGAGAAAGAAGTGCTCATCTTCAGAAGACTGGAATGAGGCAAAGGCTGGTCACATATCCAAAATCATGATGCAGAAGAGGGACTGAACAACACATCATGGCCAGGTCGGACGGTGCTTGAAGCAACCTGGTCTAGTGGAAGGTATCCCTGCTCACAGCAGGGGAATGGAACTGGATGAGTTTTAAGGTCCCTTCCAGCAAAAACCATTCAGTGATTCTATGATTCTGTTTTCCACTAGTAAAGCAGGTTCAAATTATGACAGTTAAGTAATATCATTAACATTATTCACAAAAACTTTTAATCTCACAAATCATTGCTATTATCCCAGTCTCTCTGCCTAGCAGACGTGCTTTACATGTTTGCATATACTGGTGATTATCCTAATCAAAATCTGAAAACTACACCATATAAACAACCACTGCAATTGCCCTCATAATTTCTTTACAAATATTCAAACCTCAGAGGCAATAAGCGCCCTAAACCATAAGGAAATTTCTGAAGGAGGAATTTAAATTTCTCCAAATTCAGCTTCCACTGGTATTAAATAAAAAATAATAATAAAACCATTCACACTAAAATCACAAAAGCCTGACTTCCATCTAGGCCTTTATCTTTCACACAATCAAGGCAATCCTCAGACTGATAAAAACCTGTTTAGCAAAACACACACAACTCCATTTTAGATAGCAATTTTGGATTTCTGCATACAAAAGGATAGTCCTGCTCCCTGTCCTAATTGTAATCCCCATGCTTGCAAGGACCTGCAACAAATAATCATAGAATCAACTAGGTTGAAAAAGACCTTTAAGATTACCAAACCCAACTGTCACCCCAGACCTGCAAAGGCCAGCAGTAAACCATGTCACTAATAGCCTCACCTACACAGTTTCTGAACACTTCCAGGCATGGTTATTCCATCATTTCCTAATATCCAATCTAAACCTCCTCTGGTGCAGCTTGAGGCTACTATCTCTTGTCCTATCGCTTGTCTTTGGGAGAAGAGGCTGACACCCACCTCACTACACCCTCCTTTCAGGCAGATGTGGAGAGTAATAAGGTCCCCCTGAGCCTTCTCTACTCTGGGCTCTACCTCCCCCAGATTACTCAGCTGCTCCTCATCACACTTGCACTCCAGGCCCTTCATGAGCTCTGTTGTTCTTCTCTGGACCCACTCCTGGTTACCAGCATGTAACACCGACTGTAATGAAACTTCAAGTAAGAGACCTAGTTAGACTAACTGCATGTTATTTTCTATCTAATCACCATTCTCAGGACTATCAGAACTAGAGGATCTTACTAGACCACAACACAAACCAGAACATAGTTGTTGCCATGAAACAGATGGGAAAAAGAAAAAAGAAAAAAAAAATTTAAAAGACAAAAAAGGAGAACAAAGCCCACACTCCTTAAAGTACGGTTCTCTGCCCTGCCATCTTCAATGGAAGGACCTCATTTCTTGCCCTTTGCAACAGAAAATGCTTTTCTTATGCGAACCATCTCTAAAAGCTGCCGCAGCAAAAGGGATAATGTATTCCCATCACTGACCGCACCATATGCTGTCCTGAACTGACTCAGTATTTTGAGTTAGGCAGCGTATGGGGGCTGGCTCAGAGGCAGTTCCTGGTGCTTGCACAGCTATGCACACACCACTTCCTCTTGCTACAACAGGAAAGGAACGCTTCAATTTCCAAGTCCTCTGTTCTCTTATTTTCTAACCTAACGAGATAGAATAATAATACAATACATGAAGAGTACTGCGTACAATACAAAAAGTCAACACACGGTACACTTGCTGTTTACTCTGTCACTGCTATATTCAGTGGTGAAGACCCATCAGCATTGCAAACTTCCTTTTCATACCTGTTTCTCTCGGTCTGTCTCCCCCCAAAAAATAGAAAAATCAAAGAAAACATGAAAAGAAAGTCCTCAGTGTTTTCCCTCCTAAGGTTTTCTGAGTAGCACCCAGTGGAAGGGCACTAGTGTCTAGAGCTGACAAAAAAACTGCAGCAAGCAGAACTACAGCCTAGACTCCCCCTGCAACAAATACTCAGTCTGAATTATACACTGCCTTAACTAGGAGGTTTGCAAAAAACATTAACTAGTACTGCATAAAAACTGAACTAGCAGGTTTTTCAAGGCTGAAAATCATTACCCTCTGCAGCCAGAACTGCAACAGCCTTCCTGAAGAGGAGCACAGCTGAGCAGAGTTTGGGACAGAAAAAACAGGACTAGAGTTTTAGCTCCCATTTGGGACCTGGCAGTATATTCATTCTAAATTTATTCCATAGTGCAGGCAGAATCCAAACAGTCTATTCCATTAAAAGCAAGTTTCAGCTAACATCTAATACCACTCAACTGTGAGCCATCACCAGAAATGGCATTCCTGCTTCCCTACTCCCTAACCACACAATATTGCTACTTCCCTTCAACGAGAGTAACGATTGTGCAGCTGCAGAGGGCGTGGGGTCAGTGAGCTGACCCACGAGCAAAGTAAACCCTCTAAAACAAAAGCTAGTTGAATAAGCTTATCTAGTGGAAAACTAAAGGACTATACAACTGCCGAACTTGACACAAGGGATAGGGATCAAGTTCATAAGGAAAGGGAGAACTTGCATTTCAGCAGCCATAGAATCATAGAACAGTTAAGGTTGGAAAGGACTTTAAGATCACCCAGTTCCAACCCCCTGCCATGGGCAGAGACACCTCACACTAAACCATGCTGCCCAAGGCTCTGTCCAGCCCAGCCTTGAACAACACCGGAGATGGAGCATTCACAGCTTCCCTGGGCAACCCATTCCAGTGCCTCACCACCCTCACAGTAAAGAATTTCTTCCTCATATCCAATCTAAACTTCCCCTGTTTCAGTTTGAACCCATTACCCCTTGTCCTATCATTACAGTCCCTAATGAAGCGCCCCTCCCCAGCATCCCTATAGGCCCCCTTCAGATATTGGAAGTCTGCACCATTATAAATAAAATGAGAAGTTTCACAGTTTGTTTTCCTGTGATACAATGTAGCAAGATTTAATCCCTGCCAGGCTCCAGTGCATGCAACAACGTAAGAACACTAAAAATGCCTTATAAGAGTTTTTAAAACAAAAACCTCTCAGGAAGGGAATCTGTCAGCAGAGTGACCTTGAACAAACCACTTACGTTCTTTTGAGCACCAGAGGGAAAACACAGACGCGTATTTCCTTTACTGAGAAAGGCTCCTTAATGCCCAGCCTCTTGGAGACCTGTTAGCATTTAGTAACTTGTAGTGAAGAAGGCATTTGTAAAAATGTAGAGGCGCTTCTATCCAAACAAGGAGGTTATAATCAACCAGGACAGCCTGACTTACCTATCTTATGATATTTCTAGAACGCAGTCCCTTCTCCTAGCCACAGAAGTATCTCTCTACATTCAGTTTCAGACATTAAAGATTCAAACTACCATAAAGCAACTCAGCAACCGAAAGCAATCTTTAATAGATTTTGTTCACACAACTCATTATTCAATGCTTTCGCTGGTCATCTTCGAATTTCATTTTCACAGGAATAATACACTTAAACATCCACCTTTTGCCTATAAAAAGCCCCATGTTGAGAAGGCTTACTCCCTCAGCCAGCTCATTAAACCTTACATCAGTCCCTCCAAGGGGCAAAAAGGAGGAAAGCCAGACAGACTCATCTCAGGGAGGACAGGGCTGGGTGACTGGGAAGTTCTTCAGATGGCTTCCTTCTCTAAACAATCACAAGGCAAAGCCTCTACAGATGCAGTAATTTGCAGTCTGTAATTTCCAGTCTATCCAAGATGAACTTGGGGCCCAGGTGAGCTCAGGGCACACACACACACACATATATATATGTGTAGGTATGTAGCTGAGGAAACAACTGCAGAGTACAGACTAAAGTTATAGACCTCTTCAAAGAATACATGGAAGGACGTACGATCCCAGGTCATGTTCTGGTTAAGCTATCAATACTACAAGAGAAAAAGCAAAAAAATAGCCAAAGCATCTTGATGAGAATGACGCACATCACTAGAGCTGCACAGGTAATACGGGAATAACACAGGAATACCTTGCTGTATTAACCACGATCAACTTGTCTCAAAACCACTATTACCCACACCCTCAATGACAATGTCAGCTGAACAAGATACTTTTAAAGCAGTTTAAACTTTTAAACTTGGGCTGTGTCAGTTACATACAACATGGGCTACAAGCATACATCAAGCGCACTTCAGGCTTGCAGGCTGTCAACAGTACCAACTGTAAGACACAACAGTTAAATAAAACATAACACCTTTCTGCGGACAACCCCCCATCAATCATTACCATTACGGTCAACAGCTAGCTGTAACAACAAGGTGAGTAAGTCATGCAACAGCACAAAAAAGGAAAGAAAAAAAGGCTGTTAAATAACAAAAAAAAAACATACTTTTTAAAAAACTTGCCAGGAAAACTAATCCAGATTAAGCCAATATCAGGAAAAACAAAATAAAAAATGCTGGATTGTAACAGAGACAGGAAAAAGACAAGTACTGGTAACTCAGCTTCGGCGAATAAACTTTAGAAATGCATAGTCAGCTATATGCAACAGTACATATCTAAATAACCCCTAAAATTAATTCCTGTTCACACAAAAAAAACAACATAAGAACATGCAAGTTGAAACACAGGTACTTCAAATGACAGAAGGGAATAGCCAACACCAGCTGCAAGCCATGCAGCCAGGACAATACCTAGAAGGGGGGAATCCACTCTGATGGTGTTCTTTTAAACAAGGTGACACACAGGAAGCAGCACTCTACATCAGACATCTTGCTGACAGATCACAGCACCCTCTGGGACTGAGCTCTCCCTGCCCTCTCCTGCACTGCAGAACCACGCTCTCCTGGAACGGCTTCCAAAGGAATTCTTTGAATAGAAACAGACACAAGCAATAGAACTAAAAATAGCTGAGCAAAAACTGGAGATATTTGTTACGCTCTCACACTGGTGGAAATACGCTCAACTGCATCAAAAAAAAGGGGCACCTAGTTAATTCACACTAGAATTGACAATGAGGAGCAAAGAAGAGAGAGACAGTTATAAAAAGGTTTTGGAGTGGAGGATTAATTCAGACTTGTGACACTCCTCAAAACACAACACACAGAACAACAACAAAATTATCAGTTAAATTACAAGCCACAAGTGATACAAAAACAAATGCACTAAGTAATTGGTATAGCTACATCTATGAAATATGCTAAACACCTCGTGACATCAGAGCTTTGGTAGCAACACCAAAGAGCTCAGGTGCCACTCCTGCACCTGTACAGACGCCTATTCCTTGAACCAGATACTGACGGAAGACCACCAGTACCGATCATTGCTTGTGGTATGCTCACATACTCACAAAAATCAAAGAAAAACAGGGGTCTTGTTGAATAAAACACTCTCAAATAAAGCACGATATTTTACAACATCTTTCTATAATTTTCCTGCACATAGTGGTATTTCTCAGAATTCATCCTAGACAAGAATCCACCAAAAATAAAAAATAATTTTTTCACAGTGACATATACAACTCTGAATATAAAGTCCTGGAGGAGGAAAAGAAACAATAGCTTCTCAGGCAGCATTAAAAGTTTTCTTCCTTCACAATCGTATGCTTTTACTGTGCATAAAACCTTGATGAAAACTTACGGCCATTCAGTTCAGTTTAGTTTTCCAAAGTGAAACCTTTAGAGAAGCCAAGTCCTTTTTCAAACTTATTGCCAGATGCTCAAGAGACAAGCAGCCACGGAAACAGCACTGAGAACTGAAAGCCCTGAGAGGTAACTTATTTCCCTACCGCCCCTGGATTGCTCCATCTATGGTCACAACCATTGTTAGTGTAGTTTCCTTTTATACTAACCCTCATCTTGACATGCTTCAGTCAGAAAATTTTGGTTTAGCCCAAGCTTTCTCACATGAATTTGAGCAGTATCACAACTTCTCAACTTGGATGCAATGTGTAAATTCACTAACTGTTGTCCCATCATTCTAGAAGTGAGGTCAGGTTTATATAGCAACCCTATACCAAACTATCCAAAGGGATGAAAGATTAACAGTTAAATAAGTCCTCCAGGAGAAGTCAGATCTAAAACCAGGAAAAGTCATCCAGGCTGCTCTTGTGTGCTCAATATTAAAAAGGCAAAGGCAAATTTATCACCCTTATCTTAGTTTCTTAACTTTGTTAAAGTAGCTACCAGAGACACAGGCTGCTCACAAACAATGTCAAAATGCCCAAAGTTTTATTACACTGACTTCAGGATTTATTTTCTCTCCAACATAAGTAGGGGTGGAACCCTCTACAAGCTTTTAAGATCCACAGTCACTATTCTAGCCCCCCCCCCCCCCCCCCCCCCCCCCC
>JANRGW010044868.1:0-12639 GCA_024733675.1 Psilopsiagon aymara
AGTTCTGAGTTTAATGAAGGGCTTTTGGAGTTTTCCAGTTTCTATAATTTACAAAACACTCCACAGTAAACAGAGTCTTTCTATCCAGATTGTGCTGCAACTACAGAACAGTGATTCTTCACACACATTTTCTCTTTGATAGTTATATATATTTATAGAATCATAAACTTGTTTAAGTTGAGTAAGACCTTTAAGATCATCAAAGTCCAACTGTTAACCCAGCACTGCCAAGGCCACCACTAACCTTTTGTGTCCCAAAGCATCACATCCACACATCTTTTAAATCCTTCTGGGCTGGTGACTCCAGCCCTGCCCTGGGCAGCCTGTTCCAATGCCTGAGCACTCTGTGGGGAAGGAACTGTTCCTCATCTCCATCTAAACCTCCCCTGGCGCAGCTTGAGGCCGTTTCCTTTTGTGCCCAGTGCAGGGGCACAATCACTGCGCTGGCCCCACTGCCGCGCTGGTGCTGACACAGGCCAGGATACTGGCTGCTTCTTGGCTGCCTGGGCACAAGCTGCTCATGTTCAGCTCTGTCAATCAACATCCCCAGGTCCTTTTCTATAAGCAGCTTCCAGCAGCCATTCCCCAAGCCTGGAGCGTTGACGGGGGTTGAGTACATATGACTTGTTTCTCAAAGTACATCCAAATACACTATTAGAATGGCAGGATGAAACCAGACCCCAGAATTACAGTGATTAATTACAGTGACTCTTCTGCTGCACATTCAGAAACCAGCTCTTACAGTAACTTTAAATGATCAGTGTGTAAAATACACCAGTAACACAAACCCAGGCCAACAATGCACTATAGCAGGGCACAGACCCTGCTACTTTCTCTGTGTTGGCCAAAACTGCTGATCACAAATGCTAGCTCAAGAGCCTCATACATTTTCATCGTTATGCACCAGTTTCATGCATCCACAGACGTCACCTTCCCACTTCAACCCTCCATTTTAACTCCATTCTTGGACAGATGCTGTTTCCTCTCAAGATCACTGTTGAAGCATTGCCAAAATGCAGCCTTAGGAGTTTTGTTCACATTTTATTCACCTTGTGTTCCCCATTTTCAGCTCTCCTGCAAGAATTAGTGGTTGGTGCTGAAAGAAATAAGGGATGAATGTATACTGTCACAAGACACCAATTTTATTTCCTTTCAGCAGGACTGTGAAGTCACTGATGCCTGTTAAGGCACCTCCTTTAGCCTTGAAACCATTACAACAGCAACAAAACACTGCTGAAACACAAGAAAATGTCCTGATACTGTTGCTAATGAGTAATGGCAGGATGGAAGAATGCAAATGAATGCAGAATTAAAACCCAAGGTTTTGTTTGGAAATGCTCAATTTCAAAAGAGCCCATTGCTTCAGAAGTGGAGGAAATAAACAGACACAAATGGGCTCAGGTGCATTTGCTGGTGAGATGGGAAGTTCTTTGCCTGCAGACGCAAAAGCTGCAGTACATCAAATTATCTGCAAGAAAACCTCTGTAGCTTATTGGAAAATACATCCAAATACATATTCAAGCAACTTCACCTTGGAGGTTGTTAATGAAACGCTGAGAGCTCACCAAACCCTCAGCTTGAACGGCAGAATGGCAGTTTGGACTAGTGAGTCCCACAGGGATCTGAAATCTCCTGAAAGCAATTGAAGCCCTGAAAATCTTCTGGGCAAGGTGTTTTCTCACTAAGGCTATTTACATTAGCCTAGAACATGAGGGGAAATTCTTAGACTAATCTACAAGCTCTTAGCGATCTGCTATTACAGTGAGTATGATTAATTCAGTTATCTTCTTCATTAATTCATCCAACCACATTAATCAACTTATTAATAGAAGAGGTAACCAGGACTCTCTGGGATTTGTGTTTTTTTTTCCTCAGGAAAAAGGTCATCTCGACCAAACCCACAATTCTGCTACCCAAGAAACTCTTTTGTTCAACAAAATATTTGGCTAGTTTAACCAAAATGCAAATTATACCCCTAGTGAGAGGAAAAGGCAGTACAGAACAGCTAAAAGATCCAGAATTGCACAGACCTTGCTGTTAGTGTCTTTTTTGGCCGATCTCACTCTTTCAAGTTCCATCTCATAAATCATGGATTACATTGCTATGTGCTATTCGCAAGGGCATCTGATGTCTGCAACCAAACCTTCCCGAAGTTTCAGTGCTTGGCTTGCTGAATGCACAGCCCTCAGGGATTCCTGTAGCTGCTGAGCACTGAACAAACTCCAGTTCTCTTGCTATTTGTCTCTCTGGTGATGGCCACAGCATAAAAATGCAGTTAAATATGAGCACTTTTGTTACCCAGAAGCTGATTTCTTTCCTGCAAGAGGGTGAAGTGGTGTCTAGCAGCCGCAGAAGGCGGGTCATGATTTGTCACCCACACTTTTCGTAGGTAGCTTCACCACACCTTATGTTATTGACTGCACAAGTCCTCAGTTTTTGTTTCCAGTTGGTGTCTGATCTTCCCCTTGTAACCAGACTGTGGCCTTGGCAACAGTTCGATTCCCCCTGTGTCACAGCGTGTTTGCAGGTCCCCATCCATCAGCATTTTGCAGCAGCAGGATCTAGCCTTTTCCTGGGTTCCTGAGGTTATCTCCCAGCCTCCCCTGCAGAATAAATTCCACATGATTAATTTCAACGTATTTGTCCTTTTTTCTGTATACTTCTTACCAAAATAAACAAAGAGATCGGGGAGGAAATGCATGTTTCCATGAAGGTTAGACACCCTTCTTCATTTTCTCTCCAAGCCCTTCAGACTTTCAGATGCCTGAGAGGTGAGGTTACGCTTGACAGCAGAGCAAGGTCTTTCTGGCTTCTGGGCTCTTTTGTTTTAAAACTGGGGGGAACATGTTAGAAAGATAACTAGTCTGCCAAATCTACAATAAGATTAACTGCTAAGTCAAGCACCAAATAGTAAAATTGCATTCCTCAAGCCCCATGTGCCTCTTCCCATGGCAGTTGAAGAGTAATACTCTGGAGACAGAGAAGGGTTAAAGTTTGCTTCTGGACATACTGCAACGTGACAAGCCAGGGCAACAAAACTTCCAGCTCAAATCTTAAGCCCTGCTGGGAACTATGGACTTGCTATTGCTCTGGCTCTTCTGTGAATCCTGATCTGATGGGCACACGCATAGTACATCTGTTGGGTTGGGCCCTGCACTGAAGAAGAACAGAGTAGACTGCTTTTATAGGCTGTCTTCATTGCCAACACCTCCTACAGCTCTTCATCTGTGTTCCTTGATCTTTGCCATCCCTTTTTTTCCCCTCTTTTATGTTCTCCCTTCAGATATCAGCTCCAGCATGCACGTGCTGAGCCACACCTGTAACAGGTTAACTGCATTTCTTAGTCTCTTCTTTGGAAACAGTTCAACATCAACAGAACATTTAAATGTGCCTTTGGACAGGCAACGATCTTGAGCATGATTTAAAGTTGAGGAAATTTTCCTTCTGTAGGATCCTGTCTCCCTGTCACTGCTCCAGCATCTGTTTAAGAATTGGAATTGAACTGCAGCCCTTCCCCTCCACAGGCTCTCCGGTTACCAGTCTGTATTTACTCTTCCTAGGCTGCTAGAAAGTCAATCCACTTTTCCAAGTAAGTGAACCATGTAAGTAGAGTTTACCAAGCGTCATCTCAAATAGACAAATAGCCTAGTAGCATTCTCAATCTGACAGGAGCTGGGGGTATGAATCCACTCAGTTAGGAAGTCACAAGTAATCAGCTTCTGTACTACCAACTTCACCTACTAGCTGGGCAACGCTTTGCAATGAATTCAACCTCCACTGAAATTCATTATGACTCTTTGAAATCAGTAAATCTGGCCTGCGTTCTGAGAGAGGGTGACTGAGGTGCTGGTTTACTCCAAGAGATTTTAGTTCATACAAGGACTCTAGATGCTATAGGAATATTGGCTTTATAACTGCTATAAATTCTGTTTACTCTGGTACTTCCTGTAAGTAAAACCACATTTCATTTGCTGGGTAACTGCATAGGCAACGTTTTTGGCCCTGGTGAGTATATTTACATTTCTGTAACGTAATCTCAATCCACCATGAATTTCAGATTCCTCCAGGAAAAAAGTAATCTTTCGCTTCTGCAAGATTGCTGGCAGCAATAAAGTAGATTTTCATTAAAAAGAAGCAAAACTGATTTTAATGCTTTTTCACTTGTTTGCTGCAGCACTAAAAGATTGAGCTTAAACCAGGCTACTTTTGTCACAGTGATGCTTTGTGGCAATTCATCATCTCTAATGGTTTGTGAATGTAGTCACACCCGGTTCTGCCCTTCTCTAGGCATGCATGGTTTACAATTGGTCATTTGAAAAAGAAATCAGAAGATCCAAACTCAGAAACAATCTGAGTTTCAAATATGTGTGTCTGAAAGGAAGGAGAAACTCTTGTCTCTGGAGTTTCGAGTTCTTCTGACTCTTACTTCTTAGTAAACATCACTTAATTGTACTAATTGTATGAAGAGTCAATAGCTTACATAGACAGAAAATATTCTATGCTTGATACCTGGTTTGTTTAAGAATGAGATCTGTGGATCTCATATCAGTCCCAAGGGATTCACATGAACTTTCCTACTTACATCAATTAAACTTTGCTCAATCTCACACAAAACCTGACTCTTTTATCACTGAAGAATCTTTGACCACATGGATATCTCCTGGTTTTAGTAGTTAATATTAGTAGTTAATGTTTTATATAAACCATGTCAGATTCCGAGAATAAAAGTGCTAGAAAAGAAACTGAAAACTTGATTCAAGTTAGAAAGTAATTCTGTAGTGGTTTTCCAGCACCAAATGCAACTGAACACCAGTCCATTGCTGAGGTTCTCAGCTGCTACTATAGTAGCTCACACTCAGAGTAATAATTCATCTCATTATATAGTTATTACATTAATAAAATTATTCATATCATTCTGGATGCAGGCAGAGAGTCCCCAGGGCCCTGAGGACTAAGGCATCATGTAATGACGGTGATGCGAAGGCTTCAAATAGAGCATCCACAAGGAACAGCGTGTGGGAGGACTATCTGCAGTCACCATGGGGCACATATCCTCACCAACCACATAATGGATGTTACAATAACCAGAAAAAAAACTGACAGCAATGTTCACACCTAAGACAGTATCACTTACAAGGAACAAAAATCAGCAGATACAGCCATCAAAAGCAATGTCTAGCTGTAAACTTATGCCCTGCGTGGTAGGAAAGGACATTTGGACTAAAGGCAGTATAGTCTCCAAATATTGGAGCGCACCTAGGGAATGAAAAAGCAACCTGTATTTAGATTTAAATCCATTTAAAACATATTTGAAAGATTTTCCAATTTTTGTGTAGTAAACCATGCACCTTACCAAAACTGTTGGATTTTAAGGCTGAGGGCTGCTCTTAGCAGACTATACATTCTTCTATGACACATAGCATTTTCTCCCCAGTTTGTCCTTTTGTTGCAGCAAAAGACCCATGTCTGCCTTAGCTATAATATACAGGATGGTAACAGACAGAAATTGGCCTTTTTTATAAATATATCACCAACAATTCTGGGTTCAGTTTCAAGGAGGTTTGTTTCTCTGGCAGATCATAGAATAGTTAGAGTTGGAAAAGGACCTTAAGATCATCTAGTTCCGACACCCTTGCCATGGCTAATTTCAGTTGAAAGTGGGGGAAACTGAAGATCAAGTCCTAAATAGGAAGTGACAGATGGAGTTGCAGGAAATGCTGACTGCACAGGAACCTGGAAATGATATTGGCATATGAAACACATTTGCCAGGTGTGCTCAGTGAAGTATCACTTTTGTTAAAGAGTATTTATGGCAAATTTGCAATATTGCTGAAACTGCTTCACAACACGAATCCAGGAAGGACAATTTAAACATAAACAGCAATATGGAAAACACAGAATTCAGGGATATTTTCTATATTCTGAATTTACCTTATTCTTTTCCAGATGTAGAGCTTTATTCATGTAAATTGACAAATAAAAGATTTCTCATTTGACTTGTGTAACAAACAAGTGATTTCTGATGCTGAGCTTTCTACTCCACTTTAAACTCTTCCCACAATAGTAAGTGGGTTTTGGAGAAACTTTGCTCAGGGATTATAAGGCTCTAAGAAGGATTTCTGTCTATTCTCGAAGCAAAAGCTACATGTATCCATCCCTTCCCCTTCTGTGCTTGGGTGTAGGGCAGATAAATATTTATCCAGCCATCTGGAATAAACTTTTTATACATTATTCCTGATGCTTTACATCACCATAACATCCTGTTGTTCTATCTCAATGGCCCAAGAGGGGATTAAGTAGACTCCACCAAATGAATAAATCTATCACAGCTGAAGTTAAGGGCAGAATTGCTGCCACCTCCCAGCAAGAGCCAAGATTTCACTGATTGTATTTTGCCAAGCTCTCTCTGCATGAATTGTCAAGAACAGTTCATCTGGTTTGAGTTGGTCTAAACCAACACACAGGTCTCACAGCCCTGGAGGAAAAAAAAAAGCAGAGCTATCATCTCAAAGCATAACATTTGATCATAAATCATCACAGGCCCCAATTCTTTGCTTTACACAGATTTATTTCAGCTATAAAGCCACAAGAGTGCCGCCTGATATAAACTACTAGCTGTTCTGGGAAGCCCAGCACAAGGTTGGACTGCTTTGCACGTGAGCTGATTGAACTAATTCTGAGCTTTGCTATCTAGATAAGCATAAAGACTCAAAAGGAAGGCATGTTGGCAAACTGGAGCAAACTTGTAAGAAGTGCACCAGGATTTCCAGCAAGATGAACTCCTAATTCGTTTTCTACCATGAGATAACAGTATTTGGTAGAACTGTCTAAAGAGTTCAGCAAGGAGGTTTAAAATGGACACTTGTCTTGTTTTGTTTAGAGTCTGGTAACAGCCAAGGTGCTGTTTATGTCAGAATTCTGAACACAAATCAAATTGTTGTCATGAATCAGCCTTTGTCTACCTTGGAAATCTTGCAGGTGATAGTGGTGGTCTTTGCGGATTTCAAGTCACACGAATGGTGTCTAAAATGTGCCAACAGTTGTGTCAAGTACTCCACATTCATTGCAGAAAACAGTCAGGTTATTTGTTGGATGTAATGTTTGTTGAGCTTTATCTCTCTATAACCCCCCTGCAAATGGCTTTCAACAGCTTTGATTTGTGCATATCTGATAGTTTATGTTAATATTCGGTAAACTGAATTTAAAACCACACAGACTGCTTGTGAGCCCTCTGTTTGTCAGATATCACCGAGTTACCTATGACATCTGAACTCAAGTCTTGTCTTTTCTGTAATACTGTACAATGGACCCTGAAAGACTATTACTGTAAAAAACAGACTAAAGAATGTGTAATGCGATTTGCCCTAAAAATGAAAACCTTAATGCTGCAATACTGCTATCATCTCTCATAGAAGTTGTATCCAAGAGTTACACTTGTGCTTTCTTCTATGTGGTTCCCTGGCCAAACTACACCACAGATTCTTGTTCATCTCCTTTAAATATTGATTTTATTCTTGTTGCTGCATTTAAGCCTTTTGGACCAAGCAAATGCTCAGACATGCTGATGCCCACTTACTTCATCTCTCAGGCCTATTACATTACCAATGAGCAAAACTGTTTTGATACAGCACACCCACATGATGGAAAAATAAGGAAGAAATTCCTTCAGCAGTTCAAGTTCAGAGAGAAAAAAAACCCACAACTTCCTAAATCAGAATTGTTCGCAGTTGCATTGCCTATGCGATCTGTAGCGTCCCAATCTTCAGAATGGATGCATCCAGAGACCCCTGGGTCAGCGTCAGGACCACTGCCTGGGCACTTAGAAATCATGGTCAGGCGCTCATCCCACTTTACTTGAGCAGCCTTTTGGTGAATCAAATATTTACTTGTAAATTTGACTATCTCTACAGTGAGTCCTTTTTCCTTTCAACGTTTGGAAAGCTGTAGCCTCCTGAAGGCAGTTTTCTATTGACTGGCTGTTCCTTCCAAGACTTAACAACTTCCTTTCATATCGCTTTCACACTTTCTGATTCATTAAAATGCATACTCAGCTCTCAATATAGAAACTACAGCTTCCTGAGGGAAGCTTGTGAAGACCCTTAAAAGCCTGAATGTGTTAAAACTCCTATTCATAAGACCACTGGCAAGACTCTTCCTCAGTTCCCAAACACCTTCTTTACTTCAGAACTTCTGATTTCAGAAAGTTCTGTTAGCATGAAATGAAATCACTCCAGAATAGTGAATGAAACATCGTATTTACGGCGACCACAGAATAAAACATGCACCTTGGTTTATTCAAGTGTTAGTTCTTCAAAGTTTAGATGACAATGGGAAATGGCGCATTCCTGTGACCTGTGGGGAGGTTTCAGACCTGACTTGAGCAGTGCATGATCGCAGTGTCTGTGTGTCAAGCTCACTCACAGCATCCCAAGGGGATTCCTGCACACTGTTTGTGCTGCACTGCACACACTCCTCCTTCCTATAGCACAGCTGCAAACTGTTCCAGCACACACCGCAAGTAGGGGTCTGCTCCAGGGGAAGCCTATAGCTTGTGTTCTTGCCCTTGCTTACTTTCCTAATAACAACAATAACAATGGAAAACCTCACTCATCTCGAACATTCCCATCCAATAAATCAGTCATCCATTATAAAGAGAGAAATTTCTTTAAAAGAACCCCAACAACTTCTTTTCTTTGTCTTAGCAGCCTTCCAGAACTCAGCATTAGTTAAGCAGTTATTTTGTCTGGACCAGTGTAAGTGCAAGTAAATTCCCTTTGTGTTTGTGTGTCCATGGCAAGAGCCAACTCTTTAGTATGAACTTTGGAGCAACAGCTCTGTCTGTTGTATTTTAAAGATGAACAGAAACTTCCAGCCATACTTTATAATCAGTACTACTAGCAGTAATAACACATTGTTAAGAACAAGCTCAGCTGCTGATTGTATCTCAACTTGAAACTCAGTTTTGCAATTCAGTGAGAAAGGGAAAACTGGACTGCCACAATAATAAATTCTCCTTATAACCCCCACAATTTTCCTGTGGTTCCATAGCATTTTTAAATAGATACATCACTGTAGTAGCTACTACTCCATTTTAACACACAATTCTCCTACCAGGCATTAAGGCTTCTTTCCAAGCAGATGATGCAGTGGTGCCTTCCAGGCCTGGTACTGCCTCAGAGCTGTTGCTGACTAAATTCATCATCTGGAGATGCAGCACTGTGCTTTGACTGAACCACAGCTCCTCAGGAGCTGGCATTACCAAACCTGACACAGTAGGGCTGTGAGAGAGAGAGAAAGGTCTCATGTACTGATAGCAAAGAGCTTTGATAAACAGATTTTTAGCCTCACCAAGTGCGTGACAACCAACTCCTCATGGCCACTCAGTGCAACCATGGAGCAGCTTTCTAAAGCACCAGTGGTGATGGAGGTACCAGCTCACGGACTCTTGTGTGTAGGGGAAGGGGCACCTTGGTGCCTGAGAAGTGTTTCCACACCACTTTTGCTATGGTACATTCATCAGGGGTAGGAAACTCAATCCGTTCAATGGAGGGATGAAGGCAACTCTATTAAGCTGACATGATGATTAATGCCTGTGCTGGCCGGAGCAGATTCACACCTGTATAAACAGCCAGAGCTGCAGCCATCAGGATCTGGTCCTACTGGAGCGCAACCCCTTTGGCATGTTTGCACTGGTGCAGCGTTCAGGCCCTGATTGGTTTAATAATAATGTCTTGAAGTCCCTGGAAAGTTTGCTTAAAAACCCCAAACCCACAAAACCCCCACAGGTGCCTATCAGTTGTTGACCCTGTGATATTCACTTAGCAACCTCCACAGAGGCTAGAGCTGTATTTCAGCATAGAAAGAGAAATGATATGCTTTCCTAAATTCCTTACTATTTTATTCAACGTGCCACAAATAGGTGACCTACAGGAGTCTGTTGTAATCTCAGCTCTGCTTCTGAACAAATCCAAGGCCTGAGACTTCAGTAGCATACATCCAGATTTCCACACCCTCCAGGGCATGTGCTAACTTGTACTTCCACCCCACACAATCTCTCTTTGGGCTATAAGCATTGGGCTCTCTGCCCGGGCCAGTCCTCCTGGCTGAATTCAGATCTATCATCAGCCTGTCCCCACCAGCAATGGAAAAGAAACTGCACATTAGCAAAACCTCTTTGTGCCTGTCAAATATTCGCCTCTATGTTCTTCTGTGAAGCTGTGGCATTGGTTTTTGTGCTGCTTCTTTCTTGTCCCTCATCTACCGGATCAATGCATTCATTAAGGAAAGCTTCCTTTTACCATCCAGATGACGGTCAGTCATCATAAAGTTGTTGTATTTGACAATTCTTATTGCAGGCTCTATACGGCTACATTTCTGTCACAGAAAAGCCTCAGAAACCTTTTCCTGATGTACTGCCTTTCCAACAAGACGAATGAATGCAGTTAAAGTGTGTGTTCTAGAAGTCTCTGCTTTGTTCAGAGATAACCCAGACTTCATTCCTTGCATTCCCTTAGTTTGATAGTAATTGTGGATAAAGTGATGTGGGCTGCAAATAACTTTATGATTGTTTTATATTAGTTGGATAGATAATTACCTGATTGTGCCAACAAATGCATGCTAAGCCTTCAAGCAGTGAAAGAAATGAAACTATTTCTAACCATAATGGTGTTCAGGTGAAAGAGCAAGAAAAAAGTTTAGGGAGCCAAACTGAGCTCCCTCTGAAAATCAAGACTTCACTCTTCTCACCCTGAAAACAAGAAGTTTCAGGGTATTTTAACTTGAAGTTTTAGGATGAAATAAATATCTCCTCATTTCCTGTGTAATTCAAGCAAATTCTGTTTGCGACTAAGAACTAATTTCCCTTTTCTACATAACACTGCTCAAGGCTGTAGCTTAGTCCCTTGAAACCACTGCAGCTTCCCATTCCACAGTACAAGGATTATTGCTCTTCTCCACCTTAGAAATGTCAGCCAAGTTCCTGGGAAGTACAGAAAGACAAAAAGCTCCTGGAATGACTGTTCTGCCTAAGCTTGCTTCTGCAGCACTGATCCTCTGGAGTCTTGCCTGGGCCGTCTGCATGTGGGATAGTTCTTGTCCATCATCCCCTGGCTATCGTTCTGGTATGTTGATACTCATCATACAGCAAAGCCTGAATGTCTTTTCACTCCATGCTTTCCAACAGTCATGTCTCTGCACTGCAGGGGAGGGTACAAAAAGCTCCAAAATCCACAGTCACTCGTGCTAAATGTCAGCAGACAGCTAAAGTATCTCCTCAGGTGCTCATAGCTTACAAACAGGAAAACATCTCTTATGGTCACCATGGTGGCACCCTAACAGGGCAATTCTAAATACTAAATACATCACTGCTCCAGGGTATCACTGAATGACATCTACATACGGATCTCTGCTTTACCTGTTCCTCCAACTGTAAGGGACTTAAGTCCTCAATTTGTTCATATACAAATATGTGACCCAGTTTTCTCTACCATTGCAGGAAAAGGCACTGTATGTCTTGAAATGACACTGGGCAAAGGTAGACCTTTTTCTTTTGAATAATCATCTCTATATCCACAAAGAATCATAGAATGGTTAGGGTTGGGAAGGACCTTAAGATCATGTAGTTCATGCTCATCTGTGTTTTCAATTAATAACAGGCATCTCTGTATAGAGTTTCTTACAAAATTTCTTTAGTCTCCTATTTCTAAAGAGAGACAACATCATTTCCTTCACTCTCTTGATACTTTCTGGCTCTGATAAGATGACTAAGTGTAGCAACAGGAAAGAAAACTTAGCTTAAAACCATTTCAGTGACCAAATCAAACCTTAGGCAAGAAATGCTTCTCTCTAATGTCGTATGGATTGTTCCTCAAGTGGATATGGGTGCATGAGATGTTATACGAATAAACAAACCATATTCAAACCTTATTTCTTCACCTGTTGCCCTAAAAAAACCCAAACAGGTTCATAAAGCAAAAGTTCCATTATACTCACAATCCAGTCTCCGGGATAGAGAGAAGGATGCAAATCTTCCCAGCACAGTTCATCTGTGGCGGTCAAAGAGCAGTGCTGGGTACTGCATTATCGCAGGTGAATCAGCAGGGTGAGATAGAGCTGGGGCTCACAGCAAGGCAGAGCTGGCTCATTAACACCTCACCTGTGACAGGCATCACCTCGAGGCCTGACATCCCCAACTCCTCTGCACACAGTCCTCTCCCCTGGCTCCCTGGCACAGACATAAAGCACACATATCCCTCCCACCTCAGGCAAAGGGCAGGTTTGCTGTATCATTTAGTCATTCCTTCCTCCCCTGGGTCTGCGTTTCATACGGATTGAAAAGAAGAGCTGGTGCTGCACACAGGGCAGGTTTATGACTAAAAGTCACCTGCTTTGTTCCCAAGAATGGGACCTCACATACGCAGACAGGCTGAGAACACTGGGGCTGTTCAGCCTGGAGAACAGAAGCTGCATGGACAGCTTGGAGCAGCTCCCATTGTCTGAACGGGGGTGAAAGGATGCTGCAGAGGAATTCTTCATCAGGGACTGCAGCGACAGGACAAGGGGCGATGGGTTCAAACTGAAACAGGGCAAGTTCAGGTTGGATCTAAGGCAGAAGCTCTTCCCTGTGAGGGTGCTGAGGCG
>JANRGW010044869.1:10238-22261 GCA_024733675.1 Psilopsiagon aymara
AACTGCGGCAGCTCTTTTAGGAGGGGGAGGTGGGTTAACAAACTGCGTGGCTGATTTACAGCTTAAACCACGACAAAACCGAAGTCTGAAAACAAACCAAGCGATTAATCTTAGATTTTGGGAGGGTTGTGCGGGGTTTTTTTTCTTGATTCTCCCATTATCTTTAATTCTCTTTTCAGTAAAAGTGTATTCTCGTATTGTGACTCTTTGATAAGATTGCCACCTGGTGGTGTCTGCTACTTTTAAAAACTGAGCTATTGAGAAGGATTTCCTAATTTAAATTAATGCAATACCTACTACTACTATAGTAACAACAGCGTACTGTTAATGAACATAGTAACTAAGAGTTATTCTTCATACGCACAGTTCACTTCTTGTGCATGTGCTTTGCACAAAAGGTCAGAATATGCTGTCCAAAAGGGAGGATATCTCTGGTGTGATTTCCATGAAACATGAGTTACTAACCATTCCTAGGCTCTTTACCACCACTTGAAGACAGACACTAGAATCATATTATAACAAAACTACAAAGGAATCCTATTTATCTTCAAGACTCTGCCAAAAGATTGCTCCTTCTAACCAGCAGGTTAAGTCCAAATTTGTAGTGTTCCAGTACACTGATCTAATAGAATAACATGCTCCAAGATCTAATGTAGCTCAGATAATGTAACTTCATTACTCACACTAAACAGCAAGATGCTGGTAAAGCACAATTACAATAAATGCACAGTTTTGAACTACTTAAAACCAACAGAAAGCAAAATCAAAAGCATCTGAATACTTTAAGTATCCTAACACCACATTCAAAAAGATAACTAAAAAGCAAAAGCCAAGAATATTTGAGTTTTACAGGCTATGTTTCTTGTTTTCACCTAAAAATTACACAAATACTTCAGAAGGAATTTAAAACTGAACTGTGCACCTATAAATCAATTCAACTTTGCAGTAATACTTTCTGTGTTATTGTTGCATGTTTTTCTGTCACATAACTTGCAAAGCCAGGGAAAAGTACATTAAATACTGCTCTCTCACAAACATAACCTGCATTATTTTTATAAGAATCTTACCTTTCAATGGACAGTTCTTTGTTTGAGAGTTGCTGAACTGTAATCACCACCTTCTTCTCAATTCCCTGTTTAAGCTTGAAATATAATTTCTCTCTATCCTTTGGCACAGGGCTAAATTAATAAAGAAACAAGTTTCTTTAGCACAGGTAGAGAACACTGACTGTTAAATACAGAAAAGAGAGTGGCAGCCCACTTAAAATGTTAATGGCTCAAGTTATTTGACACCTTCTCTTCCTTTATTGACAAGCTAATACAGCATCACTGAAGAAAAACAGACTATGGGCTCACACTTCGTATGCTGTCTGGGGTTTATCAAATGTATTCAAAATTGCATGGGGTATTTTGGGTTTTAAAATTATAGAAAATATGCTATATACCAGCTATGAAGAAAAAATAAACAGGACATTGTCACAGAACTAATTCTTACTATCAACTCTCTCTTCCATTCCAAAGGCAAAGAATACTTTCCTCTTCTGTCCCCTGTAATGCTGAGAGAAGTTTACATTTTCTGAATCTTCAGTAAATTTGGACTTCATTAGCTTATTTAAAATAAATTAATGAAGAAGCTGATAGATTGTAGTCACTCAAAAGAATCTGGTTCAATAAAGTGTTTAACAGAGTTCCTGCAATCTTTTCCACTTACAGAGGCCTACCTTTAGTAACCCTACCACAAATCATGTTCAAAAGAAACTAACTTGGAAAATGTATAATGATTTTTGATCTTGAGAGAAAAGATACGGAGAAGAAAATCGTAAAAGCAAAGCAACAGTTTCCTTTTCTAATGAGTTTACTTATGAAGTGAGGCCAAATAATTTTTACTGCAATGCTTATGCAAATAACTATATGCTTTTTTCAAAGAGATTTCCACTTTGCCCTTTCCATTCAGATTACCTAAAATTTCCTTTCCCATCATCTTCTTTGACTTCTAAGGAAACGCTGAAAGTGTACACATCACTGTCTGGAGTAGGAAGAAGAAAATCCTTAACATGATCAGATGCTTGTTTGGAAGAACGTTTGAATGCCGTTGAGAAACTATATAAAATTCGGCTGACCTGCAGAAAAGCAAAAAAATACTTTTATAAAAACTAAAAGAAGTAACTTGAATAAAAAATATTTGATGTGATTTTAAAGGTCATAAAATTACTGTCACTCTCCTGTTATAGTGAACACAAAACATGCCTCATGTAACACAAAGCATTCAAATTGGGTGTTTAATAACCAAGCAAATTCATTAACAACATCTCCTGTTTCCATTCATGCCACATTCACTGCTCATGTAATGCTCAGTAGGTTAATATATTATTATAAGATTACGAATGCAACTCATTAGAGGACCTGAATAACGCATTGTTAAATACACAACCTGAAAAGTACAAATAACGGCTTCCTCTTGCATTTCTTTTTCAACCTCTGTTTTTCCACCCTAGAAAAAACTTTTCTCCCAAACTATCACGTAATTCTTCCTAAAATATCTAGGGCAGAGATGATCCAAAAATGATGCTTTGTAACTCATAAGGTCTACACTGCAACTTTATTCTGAAATCTACACAAATGAGGCCACAAAAACATAACACTTGTCTTAAACTGAGGCTTTCTAAATCTTCCCATCACAGTGCACTTTGGAATTATACTGAAATACTTAAATTAAAAATAAGTTTCATTAATACTCATTTATGACTAGCTGCACATTCTGTGAAAATCATTATGTATTTGTTAACATTTTTCAAGGCACTATATACCATTTCCACAGCTGGAATAACTTCTTAAAATACCACCTGTATCCTTTTTACCAGTTACCAGTCACTGTACATCATTTAATACTTACTGCCTCTTTAATTTCACAGGAAAAAACATGAATCTGGAACTCCTCTGTTCCACAGCTGCTTTCAGTAAATGCAAAACAGTCACTTTCTGAGGTTCCATTTTGTCCACGCACACAAAACAACACCTTATAGATTGGAAATGAGGCTATCTCTGCGTAGCTTGACTGATTTATTATTCTGTCAAGGAAAAGAAGAGGGGGGAATCAAAGAAAAAGGTCAATAAAATGAACATGCCTACCTAAAAGGCTCTTCTGCAGTTGGATAAACAAGTATCTAAACTGTAATTACTACTAAATTCCAAGTACACAAGATGAGCAGTAGGAGCAGAAATGTCAAGCTTTTGAAATTTAAGATTTAACCATTTCTGGCTGTAACACTGGCTTAATTTCTTCTATACTCCATAATATAGACAAATATACTACTTCTACATCATGCAGTAACAATGACCACCATTGCTCTGCAATCATTCGTGAAAAACAGAAGAAATGCAGAAACTACAGCAACTGAGAATGCGATTCACGTACAAAGAAAACACAATGTTAAAATTTAAATGGCTTTTTTAACTTTTAGGGATTTAAATTCTTTTATCTCTCTATTTAAGAAAACATTAAGGAAACATTACTTGTTCTACAGGACCATATAGCTCGGCATATGCTTGCTGCCATGTTCAGGTGAATATTAATCACAGATTTCAGGGCTCATACGAAATTTCAAATTCCTCTCAAACTCAGAACCCAAAGAATATTTCAGAAACTTTAAAGAAGACAACACAACAGGGGTGGTGGTCTCAGAAAAGACTACTAGACAGTGAGTTTCATAGAGTAACAGAGTTCCACAGTTCTTTGTCTTTTTGCTACTTGTCCATATGCATGCTCAAATCAAAGGTAAGTAAACATATGTTACCTGGAATAGAATCTCAAGTCTGTAACAATAAAAATAAAGGACAAATAAAGGACCAGTCTTCTACAGGCAGGAAAATCCCAGACAGGATTTAGCATATGGTACTATTGGTGGGACATAGTAAATGGAACCCCATATGACAAGTATTCAGATAACTGAATGGAATGGAAACACTCCTCAAAGATGACACTGGTGTCACTTGAACTGTAATGGATGTATGTCATACACGGATTCACCTTTACTGTTCTGTGCAAATTCTTAAGCAGCTCTTTGCTTACTGATGTCTTTTGCAATTAAAGATCAAAGGAACCTTCAGTTTCAATCTTCCTGAATGGCCACATTCAAGCTATGAAATACAGCTTGAACAGCTATGAAAATAGGTACAGCACCCTAACACCTTGTGTCCATGTGGCAGTTGCATCATAAAACTATGCCATGTAATTTCCTAATTCAATTGAAATATTAGCATAATGTCAAATGAAAATTTAAATTTGGGTCAAAGGGCAAACTGGAAGAAAATACATGTGCCTGGAAGTCCTTTCTGCACAAGATGATAGTAAATACACAGGTGGAGCACAGAAAAGCATAGGAAAGGAAAGAAATCTAAGCATATCCTTGATACGGATATCCAAGATACGTTGGTATCAGAATTTAAACATAAAAACCTTGAATATTCAGATGCAGGTAAACCTTTTTAGTATCTAGAGACCATGAGCATATGCATCATGAGCCAAACTCAGGTTCTGGCTTTTATCATAGCTGTCTGGAAATAGAGACTAGCAAGTCTTAAGCATTCAGCATCTATGGAAGAGTCTAAAATTGAAAACTCTTCAACCCAAAGCCAAAAGCCAGCAGGACTACTACTGCCTCAACGTATTTACCTTGGAAGTGATTATTTTCTCCCAATCTCCCTAGCCTCTAGGCATTATCAGCTCGCCCTTCGCAGCAGAAATCTTACATCAGAGCAGAGATGCAGACATGCTTCTGTTGACACTGTACAGCAACTGCTACCACCAACTACGCACTGCACGTTAAAAGTGAGCACACATTTTATAGCTTCAGAGGAATTTCTCAAAACTGTCTTCAGCAAGAACTTTACACACAAATCCAGCAATTCTACTTGAATGTGCAAGTAACAAAGTCAGACTCCATCTTTTATGTGCCTGTGCAAGTAACAAAAGAAATACTTACCTTACAGAGCCTTCTGGAATGTTTGGAACATAAAGAGTTACAGGTAAAGAGGCTTGACTTGAGGATTTCATGTTTGCCATGGCATGTAGAGCCTCTGCTTCATTTCGAGGGGCAGACACTTTTGTGCAACCTAAATAAGCCAGTTTGTTAAACAATACACTGTCCTCTTCCAGGGGATCACCAGGAAAAAATGGCCTTTGTACAGAGATTTCTGAAAACGAAGAAACCACTTCTTTAAGCATTTGCTTTTCTTTTTTTTACACATTTTTTTCTGAACGAGCAAAACCTCCCACTTTTTCGGAGAATGGACATGGTATTCAGAAGCTCAGCTCTAATAGTAAATCTGGCAGCTTAATTTAAATCTGTTCTATTCTAACATATATCTCCAAGTACAGCATAGGGACAAATTGCCTTTTGTTTCTCTCTAGCAGTGCCAGAACACAGTTTTTGTTTAAGCTCTTTCCCCAGATGTCCTTTAGTTTCCTTATACCTCCTTCTAGTTCCTACTCATCATTTTGCATAAAAATGCCTCTAATTCTCTTCCCTCCCAGGTCTTCGCAGCTTGTGTAGAACTATGAAATGGGGTTCACATTCCTGGAATAGCTATGTTAACTCCGTGAAACCATCAGAGCTGGAAAAAAGAAAAAGGCTATCTGTCTGCTCCTCTACTCAGCAGAAAAGAAACGTCCTTATTCTACTTTCTCCCTAGTATGGGCTGGGATGATCTTGAGGGGCTTTTGGCAGTTTTGCCACTATTGTTGTTTTCTGGTGGGTTTTTTTAAGGCATTTTGTCATTTGAGAAACCAGAGGAGATGCAGTAGACAAATCAGAGTAATCTAGGTTGGAGAAGACCTCTAAAGGTCATCTAGCTTTAACTCCTGCTCAAAGACAGATCAGATCAGATCATGGCTAGTTTCAAAACTGGATGAGGTTACTCAGGGCCCTATCCAGATGAGTTCTCATATCTCTAAAGACAGACATTCCAAACCTCTCTAAGCAATCCTGTTATTTCTATTCCTTATTACTATGGCTAGTATTTCCATATTAGTATAGCTAGCATATTCCAAACTGTGTATGTGTATATAAGAGATGGATGTTTTCATTATGCATAAGCTGTCTATCTTATTCTACCACAAAAACTTCTTTTCCCGACCACTTTCCAAGCAGATGCTTTGGGAATTATCTGACACAAGGCCACAGAAGTGCCCTGCATACCACTGAGGGAAAAAAAAAAATGTCTAGTTCAAGGCCGACAGAGACAGCCACAGCCTTGTATTCCTAATATACAGAGATACATTTTTTTAAAATCTACAATATATTTTATATAAAAAGCGTTCTGTCTTCCCTTTTTTACTAAAACTTCAAATACCAGAGAAGTATCACAATCACTCCTAGCAAACAGCAGTTCCAAATGTGTCCTTACTGATAACTGGCAACAGAATCAGAGATGAAAAGTTTATCAGTTTTCACAAGGTATATTCCATTTCCAAGTAGTACTATCAATGAAACTGCCCTGGAATCTCTCATATGTCATCAGTAGCATTTCTACCTCAGCTATAGCCCATTCAGTACGTTATACAAGACTTAGTCCTAACTCATCTAGGACTGGAGACAAAAATCAAAATTATCTTGACCAAAACCAAGCAGCACAGGCTATCAATCTGATGACAATCTATTCCCATCTATTATCCTCAGATAATCAGAAAAGGAGAGGAGGCCCAGGATATTGTTCAGTACAGCTTTAGAATGAAGCTCCAGAAACCTTTATACTCATTTTCGGGTTAACCTGAAGCTGCATAAAGAAAAAAAACTGCCATACATGACTGATGGGGGAAACACTTTAGCAATACCTGTAGTAGAAGGGTCTAAAGCAAGGTGCAAAGACGGCAGATGTGTTTGACCTGCTGACTCATCTACAGCTGCCTGGCTGCTTGCATCACTGGAACCTTCTTGGAGAGCAGTGAAATTGTTCTGGTCTTTTTCAGAATCCCTCAGTAACTCCTCCATTGCTTTCTCCAGCTGATCATCTCCATTTGAAAATACCTGTAAGCAGAAGATGACGTATTTTAAAGACACTTGTAGCTTTACTTTCACTATTATTTTTCAAACATATAATCTTACCCATTGCAAAAGTTAAGAACCTTTGCTGAACAAGACAACACAATAAGAACCAACAAAATCAAATCAAATATAATCCAATGACCAATCCCATTATATATAATGCATATGTTCTTACTGCTAATTCAGAAGCCATGCATCCAAAAGCTACAGACCTCTCAAAATAACAGGTTTGTATGTTTATACCCTCCATTCATAACGAAGATCAGACTTTGTTATCAATTAGTCTTGAACAAAATTTTACTTTCTTAGTCATATCTATTTAAGTTGTTTCACCAACTGTCCCACAAATTGGAAGGAGGCAAGTCTACAGGAATGGCAAGAAAATGGTGAGACATGTTCCCTGGTGGGGGCGGAGGAACATACAGCCTTTCACAAGTACACATTTTTCAGACCAAGAAAAGCCATGGCCAATAACAAACTTGCATCTTGGATTCTACCTCCAGCTCACCTGCCTCTTTCCTGACAATTACTACAGAAGCAGATAGCATTTAATACAGGCAGAAATCACTGGCTGTAAATAACTGCCAGTTACACAAAAACAAACTAAGTACTATTGTGATTTCAAGGGGAACAGATTCCTATTGTTCCAAGCAGACCAAAACCAGTATATGAGCTACTGCAACTCAAGTGGGGAAATTCATAATTAACCAATACTGTCATTAAAATGCTGTCATCCAAATGCTAAAATATTCTGCTACTAAGAGGTAGAAAACTTTTAGAAAAAATGTCTTAGTCATGTCTAAAGTAAAACTAAGCAGGAAAACTAAATTAAAAAGTAAAAACCAAGACCCTCTGTGGTCTATTCCTATGTGGCCTAATTTCATGCTTTTAAGATAACAACATTCAGAGAATTCTGATGCCTACATAAAGAATATTTCCCAAAACTTTAATCTGAAGCTCATTCTTTAAAAAGAACTTTTTTAGTCCTTTACAAATGTATAAAACCACAGAATACAATAAATCTGACCCCTGAAGAAGTTATTAAAAGAAAAAGTGAACTGCCACTTTTGGACAGATCTGTTTCATCTGAGCAGTTAATTTCACTAGTAATAAGCAAGGACAAATATTACAGTCTAAGAGTCTCCTCAAGCACACACAAGTATCATTAAATATTCAAAAGAAGTTGGATTTTTTCATCAATACATATCTTACTATGCCTTTAAAATAAAATAATAGTAAACCTTCAGCTGCCGTTTTTCATCTTTTCCAGAAGTATCCTCAGATTGCTGATGAACAAGGACAAATTCTTCATTAATTAATGTGGATACAGTTTCAGGAATCCTACTGGCTTTGCTAAATGATGTTTTGACTTCCATCTCAGCTCAGTATTCTCCTCCTGCCACAAGAACTTAACAAGAAAAAATATTAAATAAGCAGGCTTGAAGCTGTAAGCAACATGTTAATAGATATAATATGAAGTTATTGTGGAAACTTCATGAATGTATTATACTATATTCCTCAAACTCTGAAATCATTGGTATAAGAAAATTTTTTTTTTCAGATAGTCTGTATGATTTTTAGGGTATGTATTTAAAATCACTATGACTTAACAGCAGCAGCTGTTACCTACATGTATAGATAACACATAAGGAAGTTCATCTCAGACCTTTCACTTCCCTACTTTACATATAGCACAGGGGGAAACAAACTGCTACTGTCTGTCACCTTTCCAATGCTGGGAAGTGCCCAAAAGGGTAGCTCAACCAAATGTCTGTTTTCACAGGTGAACAAACACAGGTTTAGCTTCACATTGCCCTTCACAGAGGTAAAATGCTGCAGAACTCTGCCATGTTTGCTTCAAATAGTTTCAAACCACCAAGTGATCATTAAAAGAATGCAAATGTAGGTCTGGCTACAGGGGACCACGAAAACAGAACTTCAAAAAGACATGCATGTTCTTCACCATTCTGAATGGCATTACTTCACATGCTAGCCACAAAAGGCAGTTTAGCAACTCTGGACCAAAAGAAAAACAATGTGAGAAATGGAAAATATTCTTGTATTGAAAGTAGTCTATCACTTTTGAAACTAGACAGCACGCTTATGGTCTTTCAAAGACTTGGCTTGTCATAACTATTTATACAAGCAACACTACAAGAAGATTTTCCCTCCCCCTAACTTAGCCACAATTTTATCCATCAACCAGGGAGGGTATTATTTACAGAAATCCCAGAATAACTCAAATTTTTGGGATAACTGACTTGTATAGCATTAAAAACTTCTTAGAAGATTCACATTATAAAATAGCACTTAACAACAGCTATAGTATTCACAGAGTGGTTACAAATTCAATTAGCTGTTTTGCACTCTTGCCTTTCGTATCTCCAGACTAAGCATACTGCACACAGTTTATTAACTCCATGTATTTTTTAATAATTGTCACGTAAAAACGTTTCTGAAGAGCTTGTGTACTACTTGCAATAAACAGCAAATCTAGCTCAAAATGAACGTCAATTTCAAAGTAAATCCTCAACGTAAAAGTGAATGCCCGCTATTACAGAACTCTTTGAAGGCAGTCGGAAGACATAAAATTATGCTCCCCAAATACTGCATACTCTGAGTTATCATTAGCTCTGCAGTTACGCCACCACTGGAGAACACAGCACAAGATGATGGTCAGTCACATTAGGAGAAAAATATCTAGTCTATCCAAAACCTCTCCCCCAGCCTATACCTACTATTGCTGGACTTACAGAATATGAAAAAAATGAAGACCCACCACTACTTCTAATATGTCTGCAGAAAGGAGGGATCCCAAGTTACCCTATTTTGACAATTTTGAGTAGTTTAGTCTATCCAAGTTTATTTTTTATGCTTATTTATAGGAGAATAACACAGTAACTCCAACATAAAATGGCTCTATTATATTGTCAAAAGACATGCAAACTGCTAATATTAGATTATGAGTTCTTTCTGCAGCAAAGTACAAACTCACAGGCACATTGTTAACTAGGAATTTTTTTGTAGCAATATTTTAATAATAAAACCAGGAAAAATGTAGTGTGTGCAAAGCCAGAGAAATTTATGATAATGCAGCTAGAAAAGCATACTGATACACAAAGTATTTTTTCTTCCCTATGTGGAAAAAGGTAACTTAAGAGAATTCATTCTTCCTAAATTTTAATATGAAAGACAAAGGAAATATTATCAACATTAGATGACCTACAAGGAGCTTCTTATTCAGATTGTACATTTAAAAGCGCACAATACATATTCTTGCAATGACATTTGAGTTGCAAGGCCTTTAATTTCTGTAAGACTCTACTCCAAGCTTGTCTTTACAATCAGTATAAACTACCACATCCAGCGCAGACCCATACTTTTTTCCACACACAACTATGTTAGCTGAATTACCCCTCCAGAACCCCTTAATTTCAGCCTTTCATTACAGCCTACTCCAACCTGCCATTGGTGCTATTCATGTGAATGCCCCCTACCTCATTTCAGTCCAAAAGCCACAATAGTTTCAGTTTAGGAGCAAAACATGAACACAAACAGGTCAGTCATTCAGGAAATAAATGCCTCAACCAGGAGAATGCAATTCTACACCATTTAGTTCACATACAGTTACAAGAACAAGTCTACAAATTGCTCAGGTCATCTGCCAAGACAACCCCCTTGATGTCCATGCAATAGAACTTGCCATCTGACAAACGAACAGCAACGTATTCATGGAAAATGTGTGGACTAAAAATGAAAATCCCAAAGTGAACAAACTATTCACTTCCACCCCCATTTGACCAAATACAGTTTTTAATGCCAGAGAAAAACTAAATACCAAAAAATCATGATCAAGTAATTTTCAAATTAAACAACTTGAGTAAAATTCATGTCAGAGTTTAGGAATATAACTCTGAGTCTTATGAATCTCATCAAGATTTATACTATCGTTAGTAGTAGGCTACTTAGAGGGAAAAAGTTTCTATTTCAATGTTATAAAAGCACAAAACCTAACCTTTAGCTAACCACTTCTGAGGAAAAGCAGTAAAGGAATTAAAAACCTCTCTGAAAGAATCATGCATTAAGGTTATTTGGGGAAGGAAAGAAGTAGAACATCTGAAGGGTTTTTTTTATTCTTTAGGAATAAGAAGAGACACATGTGCATTCTGGACTTTCCAGGCACCTCCAGCCAGTAGATGGTTATGTCATTTCCCTTCTGTCAATACCATTAGTCCTACTGAGAACTTACTCCTTTTTTTACTCGTTATTGAGTTATACACTTGAACTCCTTCTTTTCCTACAACCGGTAGAGAACAAAAGACAGCATCACCTATCAGACACATAAAAAATCTAAAAGCAGCCCCTTACTACTAAACTAATAAATAAGTCTCATGGGATCTTTTTTGATTGTCATTCCTGATGGAAAAGTCATGAAAGTAATAATTTATTCTTGATTACATTAGACAAGAACATATAGGCAGTTGTACGGTCTGCAATGATGTCTGCAATCAGTTTATTCACTGAAGTTAGCAGCAGACAATCCAGAAGCTGAAAGCTGTCTCAGAATACTGACCAAGTTTACCATTTGCTTTATCAGTTTAAAGTTACTGTGAGAGCAGTATCCAGCAGTGAGGGGCTGACAGGACCAGAAAAGTCAACAAACATAATATACCACAGCTACTTTTACATGAGGTCCAGCAGCTTTAGTGTAATCTGCTAGTGCATCTCAGTTCCAAATGAACAAGTGTGGCCAATATGTGAACACACCTGTTCTGTCAGTAATGCTGCAAGAATTGAAACCTAAGGCCAGATGGTAACTTAGAATCATAGAATAGTTAGGGTTGGAAAGGACCTTAAGATCATCTAGCTCCAACCCCCCTGCCATCGGCAGGGACACCTCACAATAAACCATATCACCCAAGGCTATGTCCAACCTGGCCTTAAACACCGCCAGGGATGGAGCATTCACAACTTCCCTGGG
>JANRGW010044869.1:22361-37619 GCA_024733675.1 Psilopsiagon aymara
TCCCTGGGCAACCCATTCCAGTGCCTCACCACCCTTACAGTAAAGAATTTCTTCCTCATATCCAATCTAAACTTGTCATGTTCAAGCTTGAAGCCATTACCCCTTGTCCTACCACTACAGTCCCTAATGCAGAGTTCCCCCCACCAGCAACCCTATAGGCCCCCTTCAGATTCTGGAAGGCTGCTAGATCCCTCACACCAAACTGCAAAAACTACTCTCTCCCTGCCCCACCTCCTGAATAAAGGTCATACTTCATGTCATGGAAAAAGAAGAGGAAGCTTTCCAATCTTCTAAATGTGCATTCCACCAGAGTCAAGAGTCGTAACTGTTCTTTCAACATTATCTTCAGAAAGATGACAACAAATTGTGCTTTGAAAGTTCTCTTCACAGTAAGAAATACTGAGTATGTGCTACTACTGCAAGGGAGTAATTTCTGCAGAAGTATCTTGAACGGTCATGCTCTTTACTATAGAGAAGACATTTTTTTCCTCCATGCCTTAATGACCAATACCACACATACCCCCCCAAAAATAAATAAATAAATTAAAACCAGAAACCCAGCAACAAATACACAGGAGGAAATTTTTCTAAACTCAGCTAAACAAAACCTGGTGTGGTAAAAAAAAGGATTAAAATTTTAAGAGTAACAATTTTAGAAAAGGTTTTCTGATAAACAGTGGCTTCGGACCCAAGGATTTTGGAAATACAAGTAATCAATCAAACCTAGTTTTAAAAAAAGGGTGGTGGTGGGTCTTGGTCCAGAAAAGTATCTCAACCTGCAGGGATACTACAATGACTGAAGAAAAGTTGTTGGTTTTCCCTGTGAGCTTTATTGAGTAGTTTTGGTCAAGGTACTTAATCTCTCTGCTGTACTTCTAACTTTCAGTGTTTTGTTGAAATATACAAAGTCCTGTATAACAGCTATCTAATCAATACTACTGGAACATAGGTGTTTGAGGGCCAAACACTGGAACTTGCTTCACATCTGCACAGTACTGACCTATAAGAGGCCCAAACCTAGCAGCTTCCCCACTTCATGCCAGAAATGCATCAGAGGTTCACTGTAGCTCCCTTTACTAAATAGCCTAAGTGGCTGAACAGCCAAGAGAAGCTGAACAGCAGCAATCCTGGAAGACCCAGATGGATTCAGCACTGAATCAGAGTAAGGGACATAGGACAGAAATGCTTGTAATTCCTTTCCTCCCTAACACTCACATGCATTTCATATTGAATTTAGACTTGCAAAAGCACATCACATACAGAAAGACAAATACCTAGGTAGCGCCATGGGATTTCTGGGCAGATAAGTTCAGGACAGGGCACTGCTGGCAACACATAGTCACTGTCACAGGAGACTAAGAATCAAGGTAGAGCTACTGACTTCCCAAAAGGGAGCTGCTTTGCAGACCTAATTCAAAAACTTCCTCATCAGGCTGGTCCCCAAAAGTAAATGCCAATGAAACAGTTATCAGACATTTTGGGGTTTTACTTTCTGTTTCTGTCCAACACATATTTCAAAGTTACGGCTCATCTTCACTGCTGGGAAAGGTGAGAGGAAGAGATACTATTTTGTTTCAGCGATATAGCTAACAAAAAAAAAAAAAGACCAACAAACAAAAAAATAAAAAAAAAATTTATAAAGTGTAAAGCAATGAAAAGACAACAAGCACGCAAGATAAAAGTTGATCTATTTTCACTAAGCAGCAAGAAACGTATTTTAAAAAGAAGCTTTCTGCCTTCTTTCAAGGCTGCAATCAAGAGCAGGCTAATCCATAATTTCTTTTATCAAACAAAATCAGGTCTTGTATCAAAGACAGGCTTTCAAAGCTGTATCATTCCTCTGATGATCTCAAACCCCACGTAAGATACTGGGAAGTCCTAGCTATTTTCAGAACTAAGGTTCCTCAAGAGAAACTCTGGGACCTTTCTAAGAAAGCTATGCAGAGGTTCACCTTCTGCTAACAGATGTCTGAAGTACAAATGTACACCGAAAAGCATGGAAAGTTCTTTTTCAGCTACAAAATGTAATGCGTAACAGCAAAAAGAGCATTAAGCTAAATGAACTTGAAATCATAGACTCTAGGCCACTCAGATTTCTGGCTTACTGAAGCAATGTAGTTAAGTTCTAACTTGCCACTGAGGGAACAGGCAAGTGGACAGACACTGACAGTTATAAACACACACATATATAACTGAATGCCTCGACCACAGCGCCTTAGTTTCAAGAAATCTGCCAAAACTATGTGTTGCTATAGCTCTTACCCTGTAAGCTTGTTAACTCTAATGGGGCATACAAAGCTCCCACCCTTATGGGCCTTTTAACTTTAATAAAGCATACCTTCCCCAGAAAGCTAACAAATGCTTCATACATACACAGTTTAACCTTTTCAATGTTTTGTCACTGAAAGACTATACAACCACACAAAACTCCTTATTATAGAGTATGTTGATGCAATACAGCTCTTCCCTAAAACCCTTTTCTCTATTGATTGAATGCAGAAGAAAATCCTAGGTGTTAGTGAGATTTAAACAAATCAATTTTATGACAACAGCAGCACTACAATTTTATCCTTAATCTCAATTTCTCTTCATGTAATCTTTACATAAGAAGCTAAGCCTCTACATTCACACTAACTACTATTTTATTAGCCATAAATTGTTTCCTAGTGTCTTATCTCTGGCAGTGAGACTATGTAAATCACATACAGGAAAAACAAAAAATAAGCACATGGCTGTACATACATGTATATCAAAATTATTCTGATTTCCAGGACAGCAATGGTAAGAGCAAAAGTCTTTCCAACAAACCTCAAATCAACCCCAAAACAAACAAAAAGCGAAACACCACCACTCTATACACACACAACCAGAAAGTAACCACACAGCTTATTTTGGCAACACTGTGAAAGCAAACCTCTACTATGTAGGCAACAGCAAGTAATTAATCTGCTCAGGACAGCAAACTGTTTTTAATTGTTGTAGTGGGCGCCTAGATACAGAGGTTTTGCAGGCTGTTTTTACACGTCAATCTTATAACCAAGGAATAACAATTTAAAGAAAACAGAATCAAGAGAACTACAAAAAATGCCTGTTTTCCTTCAAAAACATACTATATCCACATCTTCTCAAATAAATTCTAGTTAGCATTTTTTAAATACATCTCATTATGAATACTGAAACATTTATTATAAAGGAGAAATATAGCCTTCCTGACTTAAATCTCTGGATTACACAAAAGTCACTGAACCACTTTAACATTACAAACATTCATAGTTTGAGTCACTCCAGGAAAAATACTGGGTTTGTTTACTGGGTTTGTTTATTTTAACTCTTAAGATCATCAGAGTGAAGAACCCTTCTAGAGGAATAGTTGGCATTTAATTGGTTGGTACTTAATGCGCCTGGAGCATGACCCAGGCAAGGAAGCCTGGCATTTGAAGCCATTGACATTTACAGCCAGAGAAGCACCATCTTTTGTATTGAGCACAGATCATCATTTCAAGTCAAAGGCATGAAGGAAGATGAAAAGCAAATTCATCTTCCAAACACACTCACTGAACTGAACCCCTGAAATTTGCATACTGGGTGGAAGAAGTACCACAAACACCTGATAAAATATCAGTCCAGATAAGCAAAAGAATATCAGGTACAGCTTGAGCAAATGAGAGTCGTGTAGGACAAACTACACCCTAGACAAAATAGAGTTAAAAATTAAAAATAAGCATAAGCCTAGTAGCTCATCCTGCCTCAAGGATAAGGCAAACAACATAAATAAAGCAACTCTAGTATACTGTCACACCTCAGATTCTTGAGCCAGTAATTCATTTTTAACTTTGGAAATTATGAAGCAGCAACTAAGAGTATACAATTTTTCACACCTGCAGTTTCACAAGCTTGGGTTTCCTTTGGCTTTTTTTTTTCTATTGCTACATGATGCTCGAAGGCAGCATTCAAATTGAAACCAAACACCAGGTGATTTACTGAACTGTATGGCCACTTGCTCAAAAATATCATGACCTATATTCCAGAGCAAAGCAGTAGCATAGCTGCTACCGCTACCGAAATTGTTTCAGATTATCTTACTCCTTAATAGTAAAAATAACAGTGTTAGTCTAATTTAGCCAATGGAACAACCACTCTCCATTAAAAGCATTAAATATTTCAACCAGGTATTTTCTCCACAAGCTATTATTTCCAGTAAGAATTACATGATGTAAAGCAAAAGAGACCATATGGAACAGCAGTATGACACAACACCGAAGTGATCCTGGGTGCCAATCTTTCTCCCTGCCAAACAAGTGCCTTAAAAATGTCACTTCCAACACCAGTGAAGCACACAAGAAATTCTGATTCATTGCCTGGCACCAACCACCTGCAGAGTTAGTAAAATCCTTGCTCCTCAAAGCCCAAATTTTAAGTTACGACAACTGTTACCCTGAGATTTGCAACACGTATCTTTCAGACTATTAGGTTTTGCAGATTTAACTTCAAATCATTATGCTTCATTGTAAACCACAGAACCTACCGTTACACTACCAACCACGTACATTGAGAGTGCTGTTTCTCAAAAACTCTTAAATTGTAGTCAGTCCAGCACGGCACTGTGGCACAGACACTATTTCATGCTCTCTCCTAATCTCATTTTCTTTAGACACCTCTCCTAATCTTAAATTTTTTATTCTAGCAGCTACCAAAGGCAACTGTACATTAATAAACACACCATACCTTTTTTATTACTCAGTTACAGATTTTCAAAGATGAGCTTTGCTTGGGCAGCTATCTAGTCTTCTACTGGCTTTGTATCAAAAATGTGCAATTTAGTGCACCCGATATTAGGAAGACAAACATTTCCTTTATAATATGAAACAATACTACGCCTCTTGTTTAAAATAATTATTTCCACATACTTTATACACTTAATACACTTACATTTACTTCCTTGAAACAGCTCACAAGTACATTTCAATGTACTAAAGAAAAACCTCATAAAAAGCCAACTTTAAGCGATGATTACAAGAAAGAATAAAAAAATTCATAGAATAGGCACTTGCTGGGGAAGAGGTAACTAAAATAATACAAGAGAGTTGCTTATGTCATCAGCAAGCATATAACTGCAAAAGCTAGCAAAAAACTAGGACATTAATTCCCTTAATTAAATTTCTCATCCAACCACAAAGAAAACCAGTATTTGTTTGTTGAGACACGCTATCCAGAGTAGCTTGAATTTTAAGCGTTATATCATGTTTCCAATTTGATAATTATCAACTTCACCTGCTTGTATAAACCAGTCAAAAAGCTGTTTCTGCAATTCTATACCTTTTTTCTTTAAATCACAGTCTATTAAAGAGTTTAAGACAGCTTCTCAAATACAAGCACACATTATTTAATGTATTATCAATACATTAAATGCAGATATGAAAGCTTACTATGAGTATTTACATACGAAATACTTCCACAAAACATTTTTACTTCTGAAACAAAGGGAGGAAGCTA
Source organism: Psilopsiagon aymara (assembly GCA_024733675.1). Taxonomy (NCBI): domain Eukaryota; kingdom Metazoa; phylum Chordata; class Aves; order Psittaciformes; family Psittacidae; genus Psilopsiagon; species Psilopsiagon aymara. The sequence continues at coordinate 27,855 of JANRGW010044869.1, forward strand.
CCAGCTGCTACTGTAAAAATATAAAATGCATAAAAATGTGAAGAAGTGTGAAAGGTCATGCATGTTCTATTAAGTCATTATATAAGCACACCCTTTTCACAACAGTATTTTCAGCATATTACCTTAGTCTTCACTAAGGAAGAGTGTTGAATTATGATGTCCCTAGACACCCTAAACACAGTTCAAGCTACCAAAAAGAAAAAACACACAGCTGAGAGACTGCAATTAACAAAAGTGTGACAACCTCACTGCCAAAGTGTTAGAATAGGTAATGTTGGCACCACTGGCAACAAAACCATGAATGTAAGTAAAGCATTTACAATACAAGGAATTCAAACAGAGTGCAATCTGGAACAGCACCAGCATTTCACCAACATCCAAGTCAAAAGCTGTCATCAATAAGCCCAACAACGCACCCAAGCCTTAACTGCGCAAAGTCAGACAATGACTGTTCAGAAGCCCCAGCAACACAGATGACACTAGCTGTATATCTGCACAGTGCAAGAATGTGAACTTATTATGGCACCTCTTGTGAATTTTCCAGAAAATGTAACAAATAACACAACTAATTTTCCATGCCCCACAGTAAGACCCGAGCTGCTCACTTACTACTCGAAAGAACGAAGAGCAGAATCACAGAGGCCAGGAAGAGAAACTGGGAGGGTCTGCTGGAACAAGGATCACTTGTATTTGCATTATTATACCTTTCAGTTTCTCTGGTTATTATCGAAAGGTAGGTACTAAACTACACTTCCCTCTGGCCCTTTTTTGGTCAGTCTGACTTTCTGATGTCTCAATATGATGAAAGAGAAGAAGAATTAGAAAAGGGAAGCTGTGAGTGTCAAAGGCAAATAAGCAGTCATAACAACTATGGGGAATGTTCACCTTCACGTTCACTCTTCTGCAGCTTGACAACATATCCACATAGACATTTTGATCAATTCTTTCCCCTGTCCCCTCACACTTTTTATATATCCCTATAGCAATAAAAATCAACAATTAGCATTCAAAACCACGTAAAAATCATTTACTGACTTCTCTGCATTCTTAGTCACTTTCACTCCTTACCCCCGTTTCCTCAAAATTGTTTAAGTTACCTCCAAGAAGAATTCCAGCCAGCAGTTCCCAATTTCTTAGAAATTTATACTGCCAACACTTATTAGTATCAATTAAGATGAAACATAACAGGAATAAAAATACCTTTTTATGACATAAATGTACCTCTATGGGCAAACACAAACTGTCTATCTGAACAGGAAGGCCTCATATTTCCAAGGGCAAGTCTTCATTGCATCACTGGATCTGAGTTCTAATTCAAGTTTCAATCCAAAACGAACTGCACACACAAAATGCTCTCCAACTCCACTGCTGTTATGCACTTCAATGCTCACAAACACTTAACTTCAAGATGAAAATTTTGATACTTGGAAAACTACAGATATTCCAGTAATAACTTGAAGTTGGAGGTAGTAAAGAACTGCCTGAAAATGCTGCAACTCTTCCCACCTTCTCTGCTAAGTTTGCACAAGTATCTGGGCAGCCACACATTGAAAGGGACTGGACAGCTTAAGTGGCTGACAACTAAACCCAGAGAAATGAGAATTAGAGCATTTCTCCAGCCAGTTCAACACTTGACTACACAAGCACCTATGTTAGCACAGTAATACACAGACCACAGACAAAAACCAAGCAGCTAGGACTGGGAACAGTTATAGCTTATGCAGCACTGCCACCAAGAAGTTACTTGCGAGAGCTCTCTTCAAAATAACAGGAAATAGTAAGTATACACCAGTGGAACAAAATAAAACAAATGGTTCACAGAACAGAAAAGAAAATACATCATTTTTCTGCCACATGCATTTCAGATGGCTCAGTCTAAATCATATAATCTAGTATTGCTTCTCAGTAACATCTAAAAAAAAAAAAAATAAAAATAATTAGGCTCCCAAGGAAAAAAAAGTATCAGTTTGCAGCATTTAAACTCTTAAAAAGTTTTCTTATAAAGGGAGATATATAGGTACCTTGTATCGGTACAAAGAAAAAAACCTCAAGTTATTTGCAAGCTTGTTTTAAAAGTTTAGCCAGTTACTTTGTCCACATACTTCTAAATTAAAATTCTGGTTCTTGTATTTTGTATCTAAAAGCACACATGCAAATATAATGTATTAGATTAAAATCATCTGTATTTTATTTTCACACTTAATTTGCCTGCAAAAGCTTGAGAGCTGAAAAGGCACAGCAGAGCCTTTGTACCAAGTTAAAATTTTGGGAAGGGTTAACAACAAAGACAAAAAAATAACATATACACCTTTTTTATAATAACATATCTGTGAGAAATACAAATATGTATATACCATGTTTGCCCAATACACAAATGTAGGTATTGGGAAAAAATCTGTGGATTTCATCAAAATCATTTAGTCTAATTCCAGCTAAAGAAAAAAAAAAAAACCACAAACAAGAAAAAAACAATAGTAGTTTGCAAACACAACAGAAGCACAAATTAGAAGCGTATTACTTTTTATGCTGACATAATAAACAAGACTAGATCTCTGCAAAGTGCAGTAATGAAGTCAAAATATCTAAATTTCATTACTTTGAACTGTTTTCCACTGGAGAAATTTCTGCAAGTGCACACTGCTATAGAATTTCTAATCCAAAATACTTGGAAACATGTCACTAATACACCACAGTAAGGCCATAAAACTACATAAATAATTGCACTGAATAAAAAAAAGCACTGTAACTACTTCTTTACATAAAATACTGGAGGCAGAGGAGGGCAGGGAGGGAGATGCATTTCTAGTTAAGATAGAAACCAATTTACAAAAAAAGGATCTAATTCCCCAAATAGTATTGTAGTCATGAATGCTAAATTACTGAAATCTGACTCCTTACATTAGAAGGATTACTACTGAATGTCCTAACAAGTACTGAGAAAGGACTTCATGGTCACTTACATTAATATTCATTTCATTCCTCACCCATGTCACTGACTTACTACATGATGTCAAGCAAGTTACTTCACTTCTAAGAGCAACAGTAACATAGAAATCATTCTCAGCAACTTAGCAAATGGCCTCTAAGATCTACTCTCAGACTCTTAGTCACTGACTGAAAATTTGTTCTGATAACTTACTCCTTCTTAAAAATACCTTTCACTTTTATTATTTCTGCTCCTTAACCTCTTCTTTGTTATTTAGAAATCATATGGAGGATATCAAGAATTTGAGCAATTAAGCCAGGGAGTTGTCCATCATCAGCAGTAACGAACTTCACTCTTCAAGGGTTTGACAACAGACTAATGTAAAACGAAAAATCACATTTGAGAGACAAATGGTCAGACTGCAGTTTTACCACTAACTACTCTAATTATTGAGCAATGTTTTTCACAGAATTGTAACTCCATTCGAATACCTTTCTATTATATAGGGAACCAACTCAGAATTCCCAACCATGCCAAAAACCATGTTTCTGGTCCAAACGGATATCCAAAGACCTGTTCAGACAGAAAAGCTAGACCAGTGACTGACATACCCAAGTCCAAAACTAAGGTGTCATCTTGGTACTGGTATATCTACAAAAGGACATCAGCACAAAACACAACACTTACACCAGCTAACATACTGAAGCAACACCAAGCACATGAAGAGGGTTTAAACCAACTAAGAACTTTGTTTCTAAACTGACTGCACAGACTGTAACTCAAGAACTCTCTCTCTTTTCTTGAGTAACTGAGAGACACGAAACTCCTGAGGGGCTGGATGAATGCATGTAATAATTGATCACCCACTCCTCATTTAAAATAGTTCAGTTTCCAAATTTTTGGTTTATTCCAATGATTCCCAAAATGGATTTATGCATTGACAGAAAAACATATTAATTCCACTTGAAAGAGCTTAGGTACAGACTGCATTACATTAAATATTTACACAACCATCCTGCTGCTAAATATCATCTCTTTTTCATCTACAATGCATGAAAAGAGGAATGGCATACACTGAAGATGTAAATTTCTACCTAATAACTTTAGTTATGGGGAAATTAAAATATATATATGTGTGTATCTAAGAGGTGTGGGTCATTTTTTTCAATGTTTTGTCTCCTTGACATCACAGTACAAGTTTCAGTCTACATTTCAGACAGGATTTACTCCCATATCACATGAGCTTGATGCTTACTGCTTGCCTAGGAGGAACTGACACTTTCAAACATCTTACACTCAGGTTAGAATCATTTACTAACCAAGACTTCAAAAATTTCTTTTCAAAGACTTACACATTTCTAGATATGAATGGGTAAAATGAAACAGTTTGATACCTGCTTCAGAAGCACACAAGGCAGATTCAGGGAAGAGACACAGCCTGTGCATGCAAGGACAGCATCAGGAGAAAACCAGCATCCAGCTGGGGTTAAAATCGATAAGGGATAATGAGCAGCAAGGACAGACCCCTGCATCAGCAGCAAAAGGAAGGCTAAAGAAGCAACTCTTGCTCAGTGGAACAGTGGATCTGATAACCATGTACACAGAAAAAGCTGATATATCTGATACCTCTTTTGCTCCAGTTTTCACTGGTAAGTTCCATCCTCAAGCCTCCTGGACACCTGAGCCTAGTAGCAGAGTCTGCTGGAGTAAAGAATTACCTCTGAAAGAGGAAGTTTGAGCTTGGAAGCACAGAAGTCAGTGGGACCAGATAGGATGTATCTGAGAGTTCAGAGGAAGGTGGCCTATGTCACCGAGATACCACACTACCACTTTTTAAAGGCCAAGAGATTGGGGGAGGCTCCTTATAACTGGAAAAAAGGCAACCATCACACACAGCTTCAAGAAGAGAAAGGGGGAGGATCCAGGCTGCCACAGATCAGCCAGCCTAACCTAAATCCATGAAAGGATTACAGAGCTATTCCTACGTCCAAGAGGGACAGGAAGATGAGAGGAAATAGCTAGCATAGGTTTACCAAGGGCAAATGATGCCTGATGAACACAACAGCTTATTGCAAAGAGACAACAGGCTTAGCAGATGGTGGAAGAGCACTGAATACAGTAGGCCATTAAAAAGTCTCCCATAGTATTCTTACAGTCAAAGAGGCAAGACAAGCATGGGAGAAGTGAGCAGTAAGATGTTTGGGAAATTGACTGGACTGCTCGCCTGAAAGAACAGCAAGTGGCAGTAGCAAGTCTGGTAACAAGTGGTTAAGTCACATCTGTTGGGAATTATCACTGAAACCAGCACTATCTGACATCTTACTAACAAGGGTGATAGGACAGGATGAATCCTCAGCAAATTTGACAATGACACCAATCCGGACAAACTAGTCAATGCTCTGGAGAGCAGGGCTTCCTTCACAGAGGGACCTGGACAGGTTGGAGAAATGCATTGACAGAAACTTCATGAAGTTCAAAGGCAAGTGCCAAGTCCTGTATCCACAACAGAATACCCCTGTGTGACAAGACAGGCTGCACACTAACCACATAAAAAGTGACCTTTGGACTCCCTGGTACGCAACTGACACACTGGAACAAGTCCAGAAGAGACCACGGAGCTGGCCAGGTGGCAGAAGCACATGATGTACAACGAGAGGGTGACAGAATTGAGTTTGCACTGCCTGGGGGGAAAAAAAAAAAAAAATCTCAGAGGAACCCATACTGCTGTCTACAATTATCTAATTGGAAGGGTGCAGACAGGACAGACCTGGACTCTTCCGGATGGTGCACACTGACAGGACAAGAAGCAATACACAACTTGGAAAGTCAAGTCCACTTTGCTTAAGGTGAGGTGGTGGTGTTTTTATTGGGGGGCATCATTATGAGGGTAAACAAACAAAGAAACAGGTTACCCAGAAAGTTTTTAAGGGCTCAAACAACCTTTAATAAATTGCTCTTACTTTAACTTAAGTAGGGAGATGGATTAGATGATCTTCAGAAGTCTCTTCCAACCTAAGCAATGCTGTTTCATTAATGTATTATCTCATCTGCCTAGGATTCTATTTCATAAATGTTCATTCAGCAATTTTTGCATCAAGTTTATTACTTCTAATTATATATTTTAAAAAGTCAGTTGTCCTGTACATACAGGAAGCATGAATCCAATGTGGTATACATCAACATTAACATCTCTTATCTACCTGCCCTTAGAACTTCCTTCATACCACTGTGCTTCCCCCACAACCAGGGAACATAGGTTTTCAGCATGAAAACAATTTTGCACTTTTAAGCTTACTTGATCAAAAAAACCCAACTCATGCCTTCTTTGATATCCTGATTCTTGTTTCAGGGATAATGACAGTAGGAACATATAGTGCTTTAATGCACGTCATTCCATGGCAAAACCTACTTTTTTCCCTCTGTCCATTAAAATCAGTAGAATCATCTTTGTCCATGCTGTTCTTTCCAAAGAGAAGAAATGTTCCAACAAGGAAACAATATGGCAAGGTTTTCCACAAGGGTCTTAATCATCTTTCCGAGTAATCTAGTTAACTAAACAAGTTTTGGAAACCTTTTTTTAAATTATTTATTTATGTGCTGTTTATAAACAGTCACACGCAACAAACTACTTTTTCTCTTTCAGCTTCACAAAGTCTACTCTTGGAACACTTCTGGTATCAAAATTGAGCACACACCTTAGAAGCCACCAAGGTATTTTCTAATAATCTACACACTGGGTTTGTGTCTTTTTGAACCTAAGAATACAAAAAGCGGTGAAGTAAAGCAATCTTTACAAGTAGGTCAGCTTTGCTTGTAAACCAGGACTCCATCAAAGACAAAACATTCCCTTCAGCAACCTGGCATACAATGATAGCTCCTTTAATAGCTGTACCAGTATAACAGAATAAGATGAAACACAGAACAAACTGCCAAAGGTATGAATTTCAAAAAAACATCTTACGAAAATATACCTGAAAACATCTTCACCTCCATTAAAAGGACACCTCTACAAAATTCAGTGTTAATACTCAAAATGTGCATTTTAATTTTCACTTAGAAAGGTCAAGATTAAAATTCATGAGAAGAAACCTACAGGCATTAAAGGAAAGATTAGTATAGGTAGTGGTCAAAAGAGGAAACAAAGGAAACAAACATTCAGTGTTGCACTTTGACACTTTTCTGTACCCATCTGTTTTAGAGCGCTGCTACACTCGATGCCAAGATCAAAAGTGCTAACGTATCAGTCCACTGGGTACATAAAATGGGTATAATCCAATGACAAATTAATCTAGACTGTAAATCAGAAGGTGTGTAATTACTAAGGTCAGTCAAGTTTGAAATAGCCTTCCAATTACAGCAAAGGTGGTAACAATATACAGCCGATTATTTCAAAATTAAAGCTGACTAAATTTACAAAAGCCCCCATTCTAACAATGCCGAGCTCGCTCCTTGGAATTAATGGATCAACAAAAAGTTTACAAAGAAAGGATATGCAGAAGAAAACCACAGCTACTTCTGTGGACACAAGGAAGAAAAGCAGACACAGAGGAAGCTCTTACAAAGCAGCAGTCAATTTAATGCTGCTGAAAGTATGAAGACTCATAGAATATTTTGGGTTGGGAGGGACCTTAAAGATCATAGAACCACTAGATCAGATTGCTCCAAGCCCCATCCAACCTGGCCCTGAACATTTCCAGGGATGGACCATCCACAACTTCCCTGGGCAACCTGTTCAATGCCTCACCACTCTCATAGTTTCTTCCTTATATCTAATATAAACCTGTCCTCTTTCAGTTTAAAGCCATCACAAATGACCATGGATTCATAACCATTGTAAGCCAGTACTGAGCAGAAAAAGAAGAGTTCCTGCCACCATTATTGTGATTTGCTACCTTCACAACAAGTGGCATAAACCAGTCAAGAACACAGGGTAGCTTCCTTTAGCAGTAGTGCCTTCATGTATTAACTTACTTACTATAAAACTATGACCCCAAATAAATACATCACCCACCACAACATATGTGATTGTACCAGAACTGCTGACAGCCTTCCTCCCTACCAGCACACTTCTTCCTCCTCTGGATTGAGACAATGTCCATATGGCCAGGCAAGTGAGCTGGTTCAGGAAGCTGCTCTAACAAGTAACTGGGAGCAGGGCAGGGAGATGGAGAGAGGAGGAAGGAAAAAAAAAAGAAAGAAAAAAGAAACAACAGGGGAAAAAAGGTACTACTTTTTGACCAGGTAAGTTCTTTGCTTAGTTTCTGGCTGTGGAAGTCCCATTGACAACACAAGCAAAGGAGCAGCCACAACTCAGATTGTCTTCAAATGCTAGGGAGTATGCACCAGGAACCTGGTTTCCAGAGAAAATCACATTATGCTCTCAATCTTTTTGCAATCCCTTTACTAAATTACCAAATCTTAATCTATGAATCAATTCTTAAAGGACTGAATGCTGGTTTGAAGCAAGCAATACATTTCACTAACCATCTTAAAGAAAACACTGCAGAGTACTTCCAATAATGCTCCAAGTCAGCTTCCATTCTTTGACCTCTGGAGTCAATTTGTGCTTACTGTATGTAACTATATTTGTAGTCTCTTCAAGTTTAAACTGCAAACTAACCCCTTTAGTTGGTATCATTGCTATCTAATGCACATAAATGCTACTAGCTACTATCCTATCTAAAACCTAGACACAAGCTTGACTTGCAGGACTAATCTTATGCCCCCAGTAAACCTTCGTAAGATCCGGAGCTTGAGTGACGGGCTTGAGTTTGATGGGCACTCAGGATTTCAGCTTGTATCACAGAGATTCGATCAAACAAAATCACAGTACCTTTCTTGAATTTAAAGGGATAAGAAGCTGTGGTCTGTAACATCACCAAAATCGCTCCGGAAACAGAATGGGCAGTTCCCCTTCTGCAAAGTTGAAATATAACCAACATGGTTGTGAGGCTACAGCTTAACAATAAAAGGGAAAAGCAACACTTTTCTAAGCAAGCTACTTCTTACTTGTTGCTAATTTGTTTCTGCTTTAAAGAAGAACTGACATTTTTTTTTTTTTTTCTTTCCTTTCACGGAAGAATGGATGCATTCAGCTATGAAACATGTTAAGCTGACTTATAATATTATGAAAAACTATTTTAACACAGTTTTTAAAGAGTGACAGCAAAAGCAAAGTACATGCCATACTTCAAAACTTAAAATGAGCAGAGCTGCCAAGCCCATTTTATTATTTTATTCAGAGTGCCATACCTACTTCAGATAGTTTCAGCAGGTTTTGAAGTACTCTAAAGACAAGGATTTTTGTACCAGGTCAACGTTAGGAATGGCCTAGCTGTGAAAGTGGGTTTAAAAAAAAAAAAAAAAAAAAAAAAAAGAAGAAATGACACAACAAGACGCAGATGCATCTGAGCCACAGATTAGAACAGTAGTTTGCCAGTTTTGGCTCTTGGGAAGTGACTTCACTTTTCCTAAGGAGGAGGAGGGAGGAAGGAAGGTAGACACTTCCAACACGCTCTCCCTTCCCTCACCACGAAAACAACTTTATTTTTTAAATCCTCCACTGCTCCAGCTCCATTCCTCCCGAAGCGGCATTACCCCAGCCCCCCAACACAAATGCATGAAAACAAGGAGACACCATCCCCCGACCAGCCACGCACCTCGTGCCTCCTCCTTCCTCCGCCGCCGTAACGGGAGCCCAGGCCAACAGCCGGCGGCTCCCAGGGCCGCACAGCGGGCCTGGAGGCGGCGGCCGTGCCGGCAGGGGCCGCCGGAGGAGGAAGCCACCTCAGGTCACTGAGCACTGTCACCCTGTGACGCGGGGCAGGCAGGCGCACTTC
>JANRGW010044870.1:0-13163 GCA_024733675.1 Psilopsiagon aymara
CCGCGCCCGGGGCGGTGCGCGGGGTCCTGTCAGGACGCGGCGGGACGCGTGAAGCGAGCGGGGCCGAGCGGCGCCTCCCGCCCGCCATGTTCTCCTCAGCGCCCGCCTTCGTACGGAGAGCTCGGGCCCCGCTGCGGAGCTGCCGCCCGGGCCCAGCGGGGATCGAGCGGCGGGGCCCGGCGCCCCCCGTTACCTCGGCTGCCTCGCGGCTGAGGGAGGGCCCTGCGACCCCGACCTCCGCTTCTCCCCTCCCTGCGTGCTTTTAAGCAGGGTAATAACGTGAGCGATAAAAGCGAGCAGATGAGATGCGTTAGGGGAAATGAAATACACCGTTAGCAACATTTGGTTTTGCTTATGGGTAAGGGTCAAAACCCGATACTCTCTTGAGGCAGGCTTGTGAGGATTTGTGTTTGCTTCTTAAATATAATTCCACACCCTTCAGTGCTGAGGCCACCAGCGTGGTGAGCCTCAAACTTGCAAAGCCCTTCTGAAGATGATCACATAAATTATGGAGAACAGAAGTTAAAGGCTCATTTTGGGGCTTCTCGTTTGTTGGGGTTTTTTTTGGTGATTCATGCGGCGCTTCTCTCAGTTAAAATTTCCACAGAGTGGTTTTATACCATGTAGCAAGACAAGGAGGGCCCAAAGTGCACGGTGGTTAATAAGTTATTGTGTGTTACGGATCGGTTACTAAGTGTTCCTTGTTTTGACCTGGAATGATGATTTCTGTGAAAATGGAGGCTCACAAGTCACAAGAGGCTTTGATTTTAATAGCGCATTTTTTTATACTCCTGGCCTCTTGTACCAAAGATTGTTTCACTTAAATAACATGTTGCAGGTATCCTAGACGAGATCAAGTGTTCCCCAGCTATCTTAAGTGGAAGGATGTGCAATCATCTTAGTGAGTTTGAGCATTCATTTGTTTCTTGTTTTTATTAACACAATGAAACCTAGTTTCACGCCAAATGGAAAACCAAACCAAGGAAAAATAAAATAAACAGAAGGTCACTTTAAGGAAATATCGAGGGCGATATTTTAACACACATGGAAAAAAGAATAAAATTTACATTTGACATAATTATTTTGTCTGACAAATCTGCTGAACTAGTGCAGCCCTTACCAGCACCTTGTCACTTGGGTCCACTGCACAGGTAAAGGAGCAGTCATTTCTGGGTCTCAAAGCACTTTTTATTCTCACCTACCAACTCTTTTTCAGCTTTTGCACCATTTACAACAATGAGAAAGCCTCATGGAGCAGCCTGAAAATGGCTGCTCAGAGTTTCTGTGCTCCCAGCATGTTTAAATGCTTCTCTTCAGCACGCACTTCAGGCAGTAATTCCATAAACTTGTATGCCTAAGCTGAAGTGATTTGGGAAATGTGTAAATGAAGGTGAAACAATTAACAATCCTCCAGAAGAAGGTGTTGCTTTCATTCCCTATTTTCTAAATATAAGAAGGAATACAATATTGAAGGCTTCCAATAAACTTAATATATTTCAATGTTAATATCCAGTACTTGACAGCATTAGACATGAAATTGAACTGAGATTTACATTCTGCTTGGGAGTGTTTGATTATGCTGATGAGCCAGAGCAACATATGATTAAAGATTTTAAAAGTAGAAATGCTACTCCTTGATATGATTTGAGGATAGAAAGAATATTGCACAAGCTTCCAGTATTTGTGCCTTCAGGAATATCTAATTAAAATGGCAAATTTCTGTGGCAACAGTGTCTTGGTTGCCACAGTGGTCTATCTTGTTGGTTTATATCAAAAAAACTGTAACTCAAGTTTCTTTAAATAAAAGTAGGATTTGGCTTTAACTTCCCTGTTTATAGGTAAACTAACACTCAGTATCTTCTGCCAGGAGAAAAGTTCGTACCAGTATTTATAAGCAAATGACCCTAATTCCCAGGGCATTGCACTGAGGTACAGAGATAGGTTAAAATATAGAAATGCTATATTTAGATTTTTTCAAGGTTTAATTTTGTCTGTGGACTTGTGGGGTCAGCAGCTTTGATTTTCTTTGCAAACACATTTTCATGCTCATTTCTGTGTTGCTTGTTTAGGCCATGATCCAGCTCCTACTGAAGGCTTCAGTGGGTCCAGATTAAGTAAAATATTTATTTGAGCCTGAGAGGTCTGCATGACACAGTGAGGACACTCAAGTACATGACGACTTTAGTTCTGACCTGAAGTTACTACCTCAGGAGTTCCTAAGCAGAAAAATCCTACTAGGTTTGAGACTGGAGTACCCTGCTTATTTTTGCTCAGCCAACTTGTACGTCTGTATGAATGGAGAAGTGTGAGACTGAAAAAGACATCATTAGTTTCACTGTATGTTTCTAATTTTTCATGTCTTTTTATAAAAGGAGGCTAATTCTGTGACTAACCTGACAGGGAAACTTGAAGTTCTCTATCTGACTTTCCTTACACTGACACTGCCCTACTTGGCATTTCCTTGGAAATTTCCTTCCATGGAATAGTACTTTTTTTTCTCCATATGCATGTTTGGGCAACTGGCTGTGGCTGACTTCGTGTGATATATACTGCTTCTGCTTCCAGAAGCTGCAGATGCTTGTCAGTTCCAGCTGCCTTCATAGCAGGTGCTATGATATCTTACTTTCCATTAACTAATTTATATTCATTAGAGGTGGGAGACTATTAGTGCTTTGTAAACATTTCTTCTTATGGGGACACACAAAAACCAGAATCATTAAATAAGCCTGATGTTCCTAGCAAATCAAGTTAAAAATCAGAATAATACTTCTAACAAACAACTAATAATTTTCCCAAAAGCTGGCTAGTAATACACACAATTTGAATTCAAAGAAAAGTGGTTTCCTGGAAGTTTTCCTGAAGTGGGAAGACTGAGTCTAGTGATACACACTAGAAAATGGCCATAGACCCAAACATGTGACTGACCACCATACAGAGGAAGGCAAGTCCCTTGAATGAATTGACTCTCTGGTCCAACTCAGAAAATTCAGTATGAGTTGGAATTTGCCTTTGAAAAATAGCACAACAGTCCAGCTAACCAACTTCTGAAGGGAAAGGAATACAACACCAGTCCACAAAACACTTGGATATCTTCCTGTTGAGAGCCTTTTAAAAATGTCAGCTGTTTACTGTGTGCATTTTCCCCTGTGAATAATGACATACATTTAATTTGCTGTATATCATATTTTGAATTTTCACAGAAGGCTGATTAGCACCTTAGATGCAGAGATCTCTTTTTGAGACAGAAAATCAGATTTCCTTTAAGTCGGACAAAGCAATTGCATTTTCCTAGTTTGGTTACAGCAAATTCCGGTCTTTGATCTGCTTGTATAATCTAAAACAAATACTCAAGTGCTAGGAAAGCAAACAAGCTGCAAATGTCAATGAACAGAGGTAAACACAATGAACAACTGTAGGAAAAATGCCATTCCGATTCTCCAACTTCATTTAACCTCTGCTCCAACAGCAGAGGCTATCAGTGTGTCTACATACAAAGTTGCAGGGCTTAAACTGAAGACTCAGTGTAAGTTAATGTAATTGAACTGATGCAAAGGACTTTCTAGTTGCTGTAACTGGATCTGAACTCCACACATAAAATTGTTACTGGACATTGCTTACGAACCATTTTATTAAACTGAAATATATGCTCAGTTAAGGTTCTGTGCCACTGTAAAAGTAAGTTTTCTTGACGAATATCTTGGGGACAGCTTACAAGTGCAGGTAAGTCTTCTATGTTGGTCTTAAGTGCTCATGTATAGAAAAGTAATTATATTCCTTTCCTCCCTGTCCTCCTTCCACCTTCTTCCCTGCAGCAGCTGACTCCTGAATTGCTTCATTTAATATTCCACTATATTAATGTGAAATGAAACGAAGTGATGGTTTGTATTTCTATGTTACCTGGAGTGAGGGGATGAAATTCTACAAAAATCACAGAACTCTAGAATAGTTAGGGTTGGAAAGGAGCTGAAGATCATCTAGTTCCCACCCCCCTGCCATGGGCAGGAACACCTCCCACTAAACCATATCACCCACGGCTCTCTCCAACCCAGCCTTGAACACTGCCAGGGATGGAGCATTCACAACTTCCTTGGGCAGCCACAAATGTAAATGCAAAATTCAAAAGTAAGGCAAGTAACAGTATATATGGAACATCAGAGGAATAAACATTATCTGCCTTACAGCCATGCAAATTGAGAATACTTATGTTAAACTCAATAAGGTTTCATCAGTATACAGTAGTTCCTTCAGGGTGAGGAAAAAACTTGAGACCCCTCTTACAGGCAGCATAGAGCAAGATGCTTCCATACACAGTGTCTTTACTAAATGGCCACTTTGGCATGAAGAAGGAATTCAGAGAAGAAAACAGTTAAGGTATAAGATAACATCCCTCCCCCATTTTTTCTTTTTTATTTTTTTTCCTCAGGCTTATCTTTGCTGTTTTCCTGAAATCCTCCCTTTTTTTTTTTTTTTTTTTTTTTTTATCTTTCTGACCTTTGAACACTGCCAAAAGCACCACCTGGTGACAAGAGATCTTGCAATACTTTTTCCTTGATGCTTATATTTGGGTTAATTTGCACTCATCATGAAATACATCATTATAAATCACTGCTACATCATATCAACTGTATCACTGAAACTGCCTAAAAGTATTTCTATTTGGAGAGGATGGAGGGGAAAAAACCCAAAACCCAAAACTAAGTTGGACCTTAACTATAGCTGTTAAAGTTAAGACAGTGTGCAGCTTGCCAGGCAGATGATATCTTCACTTATCAGCGAAGAGAGGAACAAAAAATTGTAACTGATTTACTGAGTTTCTTTTGTAAGATTGATTTTTATCTGATAAAGACATTTTAATGACTGCATATGCAGAGCCAGGACAGGGGGTTCAATTACGCTCACTTATACCTTTAAAAATAATTGTTGTCAAAGTTGATTTGCTCATCTGCTGTGTTTTTACTGAATTGGCCTTAAAAATTGTTCTAAAGGCTGCGGTAAAAAGGCAGCCACTAGATGGCATTTCTAGTCTAGCAGTTGCAGCTGTGCGATTTCCCTCGCTGTACTAAATACAAGGCCTCCTGTTCTCTTAGTCGTGACAACCGTGATGCTATTACAAGTTGAGCTAAGTCTTGCTGGAGTACTTAAAGACAACTGCTGTTTTTCCTTTAACGTAGCTGGTAGAAGGTAGATGACCAAGGTTTCAAGAAACTAAGAATCTAAAGGGCTTCATTTTATAATTCTGCTTCACCAGGGTAAAAATAGATTATGTAAATTCAAAGGAAAATAAAAATAAAAAAAAAAAAAAAAAACAAACCAAAACACAAAACCAAAACCTCACCCTGTAAATAAGATAAAATTTATTTCTGAAGGAAGGTATAATCCAGTTTCTTCCAGGAACTGAACACCTTGGGAGGATTCAGCATTTAGAGCTCCTTACAGTAGCTAAGCTTTCACAATAACCTTGTGAGCTAACCATTATCTTTCTGTTGTACATGATTAAGCCACCCTTAAAGAAGCTTAAGTTCTGTGTTCAAGGTCACAGAATGGACACGTTCTGTGGATAAATAAAATTTTTTTTATTAGACTGCTGGCAGCTGGGAAATACAAAGTGTCGGTATAGAAACTCTCTTTACCTTCCATGAGAGGGTGACTGAGCAGAAATCTCCTAATATGCCCAGAATGCGAAAATTGAAAATACTGACCAGTGACTTGTCCTGTGAAAATGTATACTCATACTAATGCAGCAGTACTTAATTAAGCTATCTGTGGTAAGTAATATTAGTTACACTTTAATGAGGAAAGTATTTTAATTTACCCCTTATAAAATGTATTTGGACTATCCAGTGTGTAGAGGTTCTTTTAAGAGGCTTCACATTTTATCATTAGTCTCTTTGTGAGGTTTTAATTTTAACAGGAACATAAAGAGTCAGGAAAATAATAATCTAACTGACCAGGCAAGGAGTCAGAATTTCTTAAGTAAAACCTTTAAGCTGAAAAAAATACCCTGTTTAGTCCCAGAAGATGAGAACCCTTGCAATACAGGTGAAAATCAGTTTTTAAACAGAGGTAGGTTTTGTGGAAATTAAAAAAGCCCAGAAGTTTTGGAGGCATAACTTGTCTGTCCTTGGAGCATTCTACCATAACATAATCAAGGTTTCCATGAAACTGAAGGTAAACAACCAAAGTACTTGATCAAAAATAGATGCAACAGTTTGCACAAATGCACCAGACGCAAAAAACAGCATTTCTGTAAAGTCCAAGAAAAACAGTGCTGTAAATAGGGAGAGGCAGGTTTAATCAAAATAAAGGACAGTGATGCCCACTCATTTCTTTCATTTGTAAAAGAAATAAAATTGATTTTCTGCTATACCAGTTTGCATTACTAGCAAATTTACATACATAATAGCTAAACACATTGCATTTTGTAACGATTTTCTGTTTCCCTTGCATCTGCTACATAAGAATCTCACATCTAAAACAATGCTGGATTAGCCCTCACAACATCTTTGTGAGGTAGGTCAGTGTTGCCCCCCTTTTCACAGAATAGTCTGGGTTGGAAAGGACCTTAAGATCATCAACTTCCAACCCCACTGCCATGGGCAGGGACACCTCCTACTAAACCATATCACCCAAGACTCTGCCCAACCTGGCCTTGAACACTGCCAGCGATGAAGCATTCACAACTTCCCTGGGCAACCCATTCCAGTGCCTCATCTCCTTACAGTAAAGAATTTCTTCCTCATATCTACCCTGAACTTCCCCTGTGTAAGTCTGAACCCATGAATTACCCCTTGTTCTATCACTGTAACTGCTGCCAATGAATTCCTCTCTGCATCCTTCTAGGCCCCCTTCAGATACTGGAAGGCTGCTATGAGGTTTTTTTATATAAGAGGAAACTGAGGAAACAGGATGATTTAAGTCAGTGTACCAGAAAAACTATAGAAGAGTTTGGCTTGGAATTCTAGGTTTCCATTCCTTGTACTGTGCTTCACATTTAGTGTCTTTCTCCCTTTGTGAGAAACGGCAACAGTCCACAGTAGCTTGTTCTCATTCCTCTCCCTTTCCGCTTGCTTTGCTTTACACTGTACATCTTTGATGGTTTCTGCATCTAAGCTGATAAAAGTTGATAAATATCATCAATTTCTATTCAAACAATACAAATGAAGTAGAACATTTAAAGCTCAGAATTAAAGTACTTGAAATTAGACTGTGGGTAGTTAAAGATAATGTCACTATTTAGTACACAAGCCTGAATTTGTCACACACCTGCAGAAACAGCAATGCTAACAGACAGCTTTTCTAAAGCAACTTTCTTTCCAAGAGGTAAAAGGATGAAACCTCATATCTGCAGGGAATACCCCTGACAGACCACCATAGCGAGGGGGGGAATTGTTCAGCAACGTACATTCAGAGCAGTCCTTACAATAAACAAAATTCCTACTTTTCTAGGACAGTGAAGGAAGTCATACTGCAGAGCAAATTATGTAACTGAGGTAGAATCTGAACAACTGAGATCCACAAAACACATACCTGAATTGCTAGAGATGTTATTTAAAACAAAATAGACAATGGCATTATAGATATGTATGCTTCATGGCTAAAAAAAGTGTCTGAACAACACTGTGCAATAAAGTGGCCTGCTTTTAGACACAGCATTGATATTGTTATTTTAAATTAGTTGTAAATATATATAGCTAAATATATATGTGATTTTCATACCAGTGGCTACTTGAAGTGAGTAAAACCCATTTTGCTAGTGCTACTCACGTGCACTCTATAGATTGATAGACAGCAAGAATATAGTGAAAGCAATCTTGAAATTAAACAGAGCTCAGGAAATGCTAACAATCAATAAGGAAAACTTAAGTGCAATTTGCCCAAGACTGTTGACTGTTTCATCATGTATTAAAGAAGACAATTTGAAGTTGTGACCATTTGTACTAGATCGCTACAGAATTTCCCATTTTATATAAAGTGGGATTTGAATTTCATCTTAATTTGTAGAGTTTCAGGTCTTGGAGACATGGTGGTTTACTCAATTATTCCTTTTATTAAAAATACGCCATTTTTGAAAAGAATAAGCAATTCAAATAAAATATAAAGTCAGAAGATTATCCCCCTCCAGGTTGACTGTTCATGGAAATGGTTACCTTGTGTGTTCCAGAAGTAATCTGAAGACCAGAGTTCCTGTTTATAGTACCTCAGATGCGGAAGCTCTTGGATATCTCAATGCCATTATCAGTTTTCTTCAGGCCTTGAAGGAAGCTCGAACTACTCTCCCCTTAAGAGGCTGAGGGGGGCGAAAATTATTCACCATTTGGATCCTCTGGTCTTCCTCACTGGTGAAGAGGAGCATGCGGAACTTCTCCAGCTGTAAATTCAGGCAAAATGATTCACTGCTTAAAAGTGCAATCAATACTGAAGTTTTGGTTTGAAGGAGAAAAGGAAAGTATCCAGTACATTTTAATCTATTAATAGAAGAGGTTCAAGCAAAGATCCGATAGAGTATTAACAGAAAAATCAAAAGCCCTGGTTATTAAGCAGCCTGTTTATTCATAGCTTAATGGTCTTTCAACTTAGCCCCACTGCAAATCTAATCAGTCACTGCCTGTTTATCCAGCCTTGAGTCCTACAAGGGCCAAGAGAGTATCAGAAGTTTACCTGTTTCTCAGAAATGCTGATGGGTTCTTTCAGCACTATCCATGTTACACTCTCATTAAGGGGTGGTGTTGTCAAAGAACCAAGGTATGTCCAATAATCTAGATTCAATGGCAGGAGGCATTTGGGGTTGAAGCTACTAAATTGAGCTTTTGTTCCCTGGGGGGGGGGAAAAAAAAAAAAAACAACTTGAAATTTATCTTTTTACTCTTCAGTACAGACTAAATTTAATTATTTTAATATAAGAAATGCTACAGCAGCATTAAAAACTAGCAGAAAGGAAAAGTCTATAAAGCTTTAGCTGCCTTATAACAAGTTACAGAAGAGCAGCATGGCAAGTCTGATTCCTGCTCCTGGCTTACTGGACTTTGAGTTCTTGCCCCATTGCCCCTAACAAAGTTCAGCTCTTGTCACAAAAGGACTAAAAATAATGCAGGAAGCATATTCAGCATATTTCAGTGTGAGCACTAGATAATATCATAGCAGAATTCCTTATCCCATTACTTGCTATTTTCTGTTCTTCCACATCTATTTTTGTAGAGAATATACACTACGGAAAACTTGGCCTCAAACAGTCATTGTCTGCTAGGACAAATACGTGCTTTAAAAATCAAGTGTTTGAGTCTAAAATTAGAGGCTTAAAGATCTGTAGAAATAGGAGTTATTGCCTGAAATCATCACTGGCTTAACTACCATAGTCTAGCGCAAGATTTTTCAGCTTGTAGGAATATCTGAAAGGTACTTCATCACTCAAAAAAAAGCACTGTCCAATTGTCTGTAAAATTACTTATAAGGAGCAGAATACGCAGCTTATTCCCAGTGACAAACCTGCAGAACTTCCATCACTATGGCTGAGGGATAACTTTCCTACAAATGGAAGAACTCACTTAAACATCAAAGTATAATTACTGTGTCTGCAACCTACAACTGCTGTGTTCTTGTCCTTCATAAGCACTATATGGAGGAGAAAGAAATAATAAGCTCACTCTAGCATTAGATGTAATTTTGCATAATGCAACATATGCATGTTATAGAATGCATTAGCCTCATGTAAATCCAGAAAGGATAACGTTTGTAGTGGTCTGATCAGTCTGCACTTGAGAAAGCACAGCCAGTACCAATCTTCAAATCTCTCAGATACATCTGATTAAAGAGCACCTTCAGGTATCACTACAAGATTAAACTGCTCAGGACCTCTGTCCTGGGTTCAGCAGTAG
Source organism: Psilopsiagon aymara (assembly GCA_024733675.1). Classification (NCBI taxonomy): domain Eukaryota; kingdom Metazoa; phylum Chordata; class Aves; order Psittaciformes; family Psittacidae; genus Psilopsiagon; species Psilopsiagon aymara. The sequence goes on from JANRGW010044870.1 coordinate 9,873, forward strand.
CATCCATTTTTCTCCTTCTTAGTCGCTGGTGCAGTGCTGTGTTTTTGACTTTCAGCCTGGAAACAGTGACGATAACACCGATGCTTTTAGCTGCTGCTCAGTAATGTTTATTCTGACCAAGGACTTTCTGAGTCTCATGCTCTGCCAGGGAGGAGGGGAAGCTGGGAGGAAGCAGAGACAGGACACCTGACCCAAACTGACCAAAGAGGTATTTCATACCACAGCATGTCATGCCCACTATATAAACTGGGGGCAGTTACCCAGAAGGGTGAGATCACTGCCTGGGTTGGGCTGGGTGTCAGTTGGCGGGTGGTGAGCAGTTGTATTCTCTTCCCCTGTTATTTCCCTTACCCTTATTATTACTGGTGGTAGCAGCAGTGGTTCATATTATACCTTAGTTACTGCACTGTTCTGATCTCAACCCATGGGAGTTACATTCTTTTGATTCTCCTCCCCATCCTTTCAGGAGCGGAGGGAGTGAGCAAGCGGCTCCATGGTTCTGAGTTACCGGCTGGGCTTAAACCAAGACCTCGTAAGATTGTCCCCCAACAGAGCTTTGCAGCAGAAGACAGGCAACCAACTTTGACTTGTTCAAGGTGAGCTCAATGGAAAAGGATTATTTTACCAAGTCTAAAAGCTGAGCCTGAAGGGTCATGAAGCTTTTGATTTCTAGATACTCTGGGAAAGGTACAACCTCTGAATGACCAGTGGGGCCTACACAGATTTGTGAGGCACCTGAGATTAGGCAAGTGAGATGAACTTTATTGGGGAAGAGAAGAATATAACTACAGTGATATTCTAATGCTAGGAGATTCGTGGTGGGTGTTTTTCCATTTTTGTCTCAAACATGCACATGAGCCTGATTTTTAAAGGATATCCCAAAAACAAATATAAAGAGCTTAAGACTTACTTTAAATTTTACCATGTAAAAAGCATCAGTGAGTCTGTTCATACTGGCATGTTCTTGCCCAATCTAAAATAATGGAATAGACAAATAAGTATCACTATAATTATGCTTTGAATAGGTGTTGTTTTCTTATCTGAATCTCAACATTCCTACTAACATAAGTTTAACAGCAATTTGCAGTGAGTTACTGCCTCCAATAAGTCATCTGTTTTCCTTAAGCATTTCTTAAATATGCAGCTTGGTTCTCAAACACTTGACAGCATAATGCTTTTCATCATATAAACATGCTATTTTTGCAATTCTTACCTCCAAGAAAACAGCAACTACTGCCAAGCCATCTGGAGCTGCTGCTGCTTCTCCAAATGTTGCATATTTTCTGGCATTCCAGTGAACTAAGTGGAGCTTTAAAGAAAAATAACAAACAGGAACTAAACAAATTAGTAATAGAAGTTGCTGACATAGTTTGTTTCATGTGATCAGGCACTAATAGTCATTTATAACATAATGTAGGTTTTACTCCAAAGGCATCTTTGGGAAGATTAACAAGTTCAGACTTTTGAACCAGTCCATCAGCATGGACAGACACTGGACAAAGTTGCTGTATATCAACCTGTACTGGGTTTGCATGGCACAGTGTTGGTAGCAGGTGGGATACAGGGTTGCCTTCTACCAGAAGCTACTGGAAGCTCCACCTATGGGCAATAGAGAAAATGACAGCCAACTCCGAGACAGACTCCACCGCTGGCAAAGGCTGAGGCATCAGTGATGGTAGCACCTCTGGGACAACATACTTAAAGGGAAAAAAACCCATGCAGCTTCAGCTGGAGAGAGGAGTGAAAATATATGAGAGGAACAGCTCTGCAGACACCAAGGTCAGTGTAGAAGGAGGGGAGGAGGTGCTCCAGACCCTGGAGCAGAGATTTCCCTGCAGTCCACAGTGCAGCCTATAGTGAGGCAGGCTGTGCCCCTGCAACCCATGGAGGTCCATGGTGGAACAGATATCCACCTGCATCCCAGAGAGGAACCCACACGAGAGCAGGGGGACACCTAAAGGAAGCTGTTACCCCATGGGAAGTTCAGGCTGGAGCAGGTTTGCTGCAGGACTTGAGACCCCACAGGGGACCCACACTGGAGCAGTCTGCTCCCAAAGGACTGCACTCAATGGAAGGTACCCACGCTGGAGCAGTTCATGAAGAACTGCAACTCACAGGAAGGGCTCATGTTGTAGAAGTTCACTGAGGATTGTCTTCCATAGGAGAGACCCCACACTGGAGCAGGGGAAGAGCATGAAAAGTCCTCCCCTGAGGAGGAAGGAGCAGAAGAGTACTTGTAATGTTGTGACCACAACCCTTATTCCCCATACCACTGTGCGAGGGGCAGAACAAGGTAGAAAAAGTCAGGAGTAAAGCTAAGCCTTGGAAGAAGTTGTTTATCAAAGATTTGGTTTTATTTCTCATTATCCAACTGATTTGTTTGGTAATGAATTAAACAGATTTTCCCCAAGCCAAGCTCTGTTTTGCCCACAACTAATTGATGAGTGATCTCTCCCTGTCCTGATCTTGACCTCCTTCTTTTCCCTGCCCAGCTGAGAGACTGATAGAGCAGTTTGGCTGGACACCAAGTGCCCACCAAGACTCACCCCACCACAAACTTTAATAGAAATAAATCAGGCATTAACTCGCGACCTATCTTCCCTTGTATAGGCCTTCATCCCATGAAGCACTATGCTCTGCTACTCACTGGTAGACTCCAGGATGTCATGCTGCCATAATATTTGGAACAGGCTGAGGTAGGAAAGGTCTGTGCCTTGCCCTTGCTTTGCAGAACTTCTTCAAGAACCCCCAGACAAAAACACTTCCAAGCTATGTATAGCACCGGCTCATTAACGTCTGTGCTGACCTACCCATGGTGAGTAAGCAATCAGAATCTTAAAGGACATTCAGTCCCCACTGCAGACAAAGTCATTTATCAACCGCATTTGCATGAATTAATCCAACTGTAAAAAACACATTGTTACCTCACAGGGAAAAGGCTTGCCATCAATTGTGTGCTCGGATCCCTGGCTGGGATTTGTTCCCCAGTGAAAGTGAAACTGCTTTAGCCGAAATGGATTCTCAAGGGGACCACCACTCATAGCTACAGAAAAAACAAAGGAAAAAAAGCTTAAGCATTCTGTCTTTTTAGCTCCTGTTAGTAAAGACTAACTGTTGTTGGCACAACAGTGGAAAAAAACCAGCAGCATTTCCTAATCGCCAAATGAAAAAGAGAGCATCATCTGGACATTTAAAAGGGTTGGACTCCTTAATGGAAAGCTGTCATGGGTTCAGCAGTAGCAGTCATTTTTCTCCTTCTTAGTAGTTGGTGCAGCACTGTGTTTTTGACTT
>JANRGW010044875.1:0-19939 GCA_024733675.1 Psilopsiagon aymara
AAACAAAACAAACAAACCAAACCAAACAAACAAAAAGAAAAAAACCAAAAACAAACAAACAAACAAACAAACAAAAAAAAAAAACAAAAAAAAACCCCACCCAATAGTCTAGATCTAGATCTCATATTTGCATTGCAAAGTGATGAATATTGAATATAGGTATATTTTGCTTTGGTTTGGACCAGGCTTTGTTACTTTCAGGGCGTGCAAAATATTTCTACTTTAAGGTATTCAGTAACTCCTTCCAGAATTCATTTACATAAATAACCTGTAGCCTCCCTTCCCTGGTTTTCCTGGATGTCTCCATTCTGTTGCCGTTTTAATTCAGAGTGTAAACTCTTCACTGCAGGAACTGTTTGCTTGCTGGTAGAGTGCCTAATCAACAGAATCATACTCAGACCCAGCCCCTCAACACTGTTATAATTCCGTGGTAAAAGGGAATAAGATACTAATTCGGGACCTCAGAATCTTTAAACTGCTAAGATATACCTTCTAGTTAGAACATCGTGAAAGTATCTAGTCTTATAATCTTATCTGGATTTGTTTTTACTTGTATCCCTAACCTCTGAGTTTATGATCATGGGTTCTCTTTTTTTTTTCACAGTTGTTGGGATATGGTTTAGTGGGAGGTGTCCCTGCCCATGGTAGGGGGCTTGGAACTAGATGATCTTCAGGTCCTTTCCAACCCTAACTATTCTACGATTGTCCTGCAAGAAGTTGCTATCTCTGTGAAAAGGTCAGCTAAACTGCTAAAGTAGGCACTGCCTAACCCTTCTCAGTCAAAATCAGCCCCTTTGGTCTTAGACAAATGAGATACTTGGTCTTTTCAATCTCTGCTATTGACTGATGTCTGTTCAATAATTGCTACTATAAACTGCTACTTCACTGAGCACTGGGAGTGCTCACCTGAGCTGGGGGTGCTCATGTCTTTTGGTGGGACAGCAAAAGACAAAAGAGACAATGGGTCCATGTGCTGACGCATATTCAAGTAAATGCCCTTACGACACCCAATGGCTATCTTCTCTGTTGATACAGAAGGCTGAGCTGTGAAAATCAATACACTTATGCCCATTTAAACACTGTAAAATTTGTCCTGAGTTTTTCCAAAAACTGCCGATCTACCAAAGGAGGTTGTCTTCACATTGGATTTTTATCGTTATGTCTTGAAGACTGTGTGCCTTATGTTTTAAAGTGGGCAAAGTTTCTTTTATTGAAAGGAATGTTTATGGTGTATAGTGAAAGCATTTGGCTTCTGACTCCTGGCTTTAATTCCACCAGTTCAATCATTAAGTGGTTAAGTGTTGTTTATAACTCTTAGACATTCTTTAAAGGTGAACACATCTACTGAAGAAACAAACAGTCTTGGTAATTTATAGCAATTTTAAAGTTAGGAGAAAACTATGTTCTCATACTACAGGCTGAAAGCCTGTCAATTCATTACCACATGGTGATGGAATTTGGTTGTGAAGCTGACATAATCTGAGGAAGCTGAGATTCGCAGCATCCAGGTACAACTGAGCAGGGATAGACTCAGCTACATGTCCTAAGGAATTACATAACTTTTCCTTCTCCCATTCTATAGCAGCCACAAACAGAGGATAAAAAAGACCTTTTTCTTGTATTTATTTCAGTACACTCCAAGCATTCTTTAATTTAATTAAAAAATTAATTTCATCAGTGTTGAAATTTGTCAGTTTACAGAGAGCAGAAATTCAGAAGGTTCTTTTTTTTTGGTAAGGTAAGTTTCTATTTTAAATCATAAGCTGTAGGGTTAGAAGATTTATACATATATATATATATATATACACACACATATATATATACCACAATTCATTAGCTGTAATTTAAGTATGTCTTTACATCATTTTGAGTGCACAGTGAAATAAAGTCTTGGTCTAACATCATTAAAAGGCAGAGAACCTGTCACCTCTCTTATAAAGTTGTCTCACTGCTGAAATGTTCCTTGCCCATGTTTCAATCTCCGGCTGCAGTGCACAGCTACTGGTTTTAATTAGACCTTTCCATACTGGATTAAAGAGCTTTTCCATAATTTCTTCAGATAGATACTCATACACTGCAAGTCATCTTCTTGTTTATAAAATAATGAGTGAGCTTCTCACTTTCTCATTGTAAGTCATCTTCTCCAAACCTCAATTTCCTTTTGCGGGTTTTAGGCTTTTATTAGATTTGGATTTGTTGCTTTTTGCTAAGTTGATTGGTTGGCTGGTTTGATTTGGTTTTTTTAAGCTAAAATGGTTATTCAATATTTTTTTACATATGGACAAAATACAGCAGAATTTGTCTAATGATTGCTGTATGCTGAGGTGAATTAACCCTTATTTTCTATTTTTTCCCTCATGCCGCCAAGGATTGCCTTCACTCATTGTATTTCTTTCCCTTGCAGTGTTAGAAAACCACATCACTTCTACCCTGCTTTGTCCTTAATACATATTTCCTTGGAGCAACAACTTGGTCAATGGCCAAGATGATTGGCAAATTTCCCCATTGGCAGTTCCCTGATTTTATAGGCAGGAGAGATCCATCCACTGCTAATGGCCCTTTGATTGCTTTTTCCATGCTTTCGGAGCCATTTCCTATACTCCAGGCTTCTATGAGCAAATGAAGGGTTTAATTCACATTGCCTTTTACATAAATAAAATATCCATAAATTAAATAGAATTATTAAGCAGACATGCGCATTCCTGAAACTGTTACCACCTTCAGATTGATTTGTCTGTCCCTGTCCGCCTCTCCTCCCAATTATGTCCTCCCTGAAGAAATTCCAAAGTCTATTCACTTTGCTGTTTCATATTTCTTCTCTTTAGTGCTTGGTTGATTTATCAAGCAAGGGTGACAGAGTTTACAAAGAGATAGCTAGATTTCATATAAACAAATATTCTGAGTGGTAGTCTAAATAAAGATATACATATATAAATTTTTTTTTTTTAAATAAAGCATTCTGAAAGAAATGACTCTGATTTTGTCACAATCCAGAAAAACACCTAAGCACATATATAACTTTTTTTTTTTTTAAAGAAATTTTATTGGATTTAGCAGATTTATGTATACTTCAGACTAAGCACAGACTTCCATGTTTTATATTGAATAATGCTGCATTCTAACCTGGACTACAATAGTTGTTTAATAACTATAGAATAATAACCATTATTTATTTAATAGTTACTATTGTAACCATTATTTTTTCAATAACTATTGTAGGATTTTTACAATTACTTTTAACTTACAGTGATTGTGTGAATACATACCACAAAGCAATATCTTTCTTCATTAACCTTTTTTTCTATATTAAATGATCTAAAAATTAATACTATATTCCAAGAATTTTGTTTATCAGGTAAAGTTTGGCTTTTTGATCTTTTTTACATCTCAGGTGGTGAACTGTGATCAGGGAGTACCTTGCTTATGAAGAAAAAAACATTAAAGAACACATAATATTTTCATTCTGTAGTGAGATTTCTTTATATGTCTGGGGCTATAAACCTTATGCAGTTTAACTTAGAGTCACTTTCTGATTTTGTATGCAGAGGTTTTAGCATAATGAGGTCTTGTTCTAGTTAGAGTCTCTAAGTACTATTTTAATGCAAATGATAATAAAGTATACGTTTAGATCCTGTGCTCCTGTATGGCTATAGGACTCTCATGTTGTGCAAAATACACACCTGCCACTTGAAGAAGTTTTCTCACAAACATGTGCAGGGCCTGAGCAGAGGTGTTCTGACCAAGGCTGAGGTTTTCTAGTGTGCTGATTGTGTGTTCAGTAAGATATTGGCAATTATGGCTTAGATACAGTAGACATATAGCATTATAATAGACAGATAAATTCCAGAGCAGATCATGTCTCCAAACTGAGAGAGGAAAGAGGTGCCTGTCAAAATAGTGCTTAGGAACACCCAAAGTGCATGTTTAACCACGTGCAATTCAGCCAGACATTTCCTCTGCTCTCTTACTCTGAAGTGATGAAACATCTGCCTAGAGGAAGCTGTGACTTTCTTTGGTTATCTGCTTGATTTTTACATCTGTATATAAACTGATATCTGTATGCAAAGGAACCCAGCATCAATCCTTTGTCACTGAGACCCAGGTGCCTGCCCTGGTTAAAGTCTAATTCCATATAGAAACAATACATAGACAAAAGAGGAATGTCCTCTGCTGGGGACAGGCTAAGTGAACAGTGACTTCAGTAGGGAAGCATGTCTGTCACAGGTGATGATATGAATTACCTGGTAAAAGCAGCTTGTAGAACATAGTCTTGTAAAAGCATCAGTCAGACTAGAATAGGCATGGATTTCCTCAGTGAGAATAAACTCAGCAGGATAACAATCAGTTATTCAAAAAATACCTAATCACAGTTTATTTGATAAATAAGATGCTAAATGATATGAAAAGTGGTGAGGAACTGACTCATGTGAGGAAAACATCCTTTATAAATTATGCATAATTTAGTGATAGTTTTCCTGACTGATAAGTGTAAATAAGAACATAGTGTAAGAGTACACATGCTAGAACAACTCAATGATCCATGTAAACTAGCATATTGCCTCTGGAAATGTTGCATACCTAAATGTTTACAGAAAAATGATATAGAGACATAATTATAATCATTATCCATATAAGATTGAATTTTGCCATTGTAGGTTATAGTGCATAGAAATGTACCTCTGTGAATAGTCTGTCTGGTTCTAAATATGTAGTGCTGTGCAATGCAAGAGAGATAGTTTTGCAGGGGAGGGAAATGAAATACCTTTATGACCTCATATTATTTGTTTATACTCTGAGTCATTAAATTATGGCTTCTTATAAAAGTTATCTTTGCTAGTAGAGGAATATGTGGGCAAATACTCTGACAATCAGTGTGCTTTGGATCAGACTCAAAACATACATATTTTTCAAGCTTAACTTTCCTTGACTTCCTCTGAATTATTTGTCCCCAAAAGAAAACATCTGACTCTCCATAAAACTGCAGTCAATTATGAAATTCCTGTCAAGTACTGCAGACCCAGTATGCCCCTCAGGTTAATTGTAAATTACACTCTAATATGCTATGCAAAACTAAGATTCTGTACCAGTAGTTTTAACCTGTGGCCCACCAGTGAAAAAGGAGCAAGGGCCTATTGCCAGTAGATCAAATTAAACAGTGTCCCTTCTGCCAGTGAAAAAAAATGAAGTTTTTCTAAATCAAAAAGAAATTCAACAACACTTCACTGTGTCCAGATGGAGAGCATCTAAACAAGTTGTCTTTCTGCTTGCCAGTTTCAATTACAGTATATCTTTATTGTTCACCATTTAAGTTACTTTCTGTAAGTGTTAAGGGACTCACTAAGAGAAAATGAAGAGGAACGGAACAGAATTATAAAGAACAGATGAATTTCATAAAGCTGCAGTTCACTTCATGCCCACATGTCTAGGTTTTCTTTCTATGGAAATGAAGTTACAGTAGGGCAATGATTCATAACAGGGTCTTGCTTAGATGTGGCAGTAGGGATGTGGCAATATTTGATCAAGGAAACAGGAATTGTTCCCAGTCCTGCAATTTAGATTTAGAAAAAAATGTATCTTGCTATAACAGTGAGGACAGTAAATTCCATCAATTCATCCACTTTAATCCAGTTTTATTCAAATACTCTGGTGGTTAATCTTATTCAGACAGTGTGTCATTCTATTTCTCAATAATTTTATTTCAGTTAACCACATTTTGCAAATTGGTATTTGTTTTTGCAGCCATAGTGATAAAATATGTTTATTGGCTAAAGACACAAGAATTCTAAGCAGGTGTCAAGCTTTGTCAAATTTCGGTAATTCAGAACATCTCTCATCCACACTGATAAAGACTGAAATTTAAACAATATAACCCTTTGTTTCTCTAATATCAAATCATAACTCTTAATTTAGAATTGGTCAAGAAGATAGAAGACTATTTATCTACAGTTCAATACCTCTTCAAGTGTTTTGCTATTACTTTTATCCTGTTTCTTAGAGGATTGTTGTCATTTAATAAGTAACTGTAGTTTTCCTCTGTTGGTCCTATCTCTGTTGGCTTTGATATCTTCTGGGATAGTATGTTATCAGTGTAACCTGCTATGATATTGTTATGAGTGATGTCCAATATTTAGTGACACTGACAATTGATAATTGGAATACATTTGTTGGCTAATTTTTGAGCTGGTATTGTACTTCAATTGAAAATGTTTTTATAAAAAAAGTGTTCTTGGGTTCAAAGATGGTTGCATTCAACACAAAAACCCAGTTATCCCCTCTCTTGTGTTACAGAAGAGGTTGACAAGAAGCACCTATTTGGTTTTTATTTTTTACTTTGAAGACATGCTTTTTCTTAATTCTTTGATTACAACTCTACTTGCTTCCCTTTATTTTTTTCACAGGTAAACATGGACTCATGAAAATTGGTTAATCTTTACATTTGTCTTAGTCATTTCAGTGTTGCAAAATGTTGTATAAAATACGCTCTCAAAAACTCTGCTGTCCTGGCTTCAGCAGTAGGAGTCATTTTACTCCTTCTTAGTAGCTGGTGCAGTGCTGGGTTTTTGACTTTCAGCCTGGGAACAGCGCTGATAGCACCGATGCTTTTAGTTGCTGCTCAGTAATGTTTACTCTGACCAAGGACTTTCTGAGCCTCATGCTCTGCCAGGGGGGAAGGAGGGGAAGTCGGGAGGAAGCAAAGACAGGACACCTGACCCAAACTAACCAAAGAAGTTTTCCATGCCATGGTACGTCATGCCCACTATATAAAGTGGGGGCAGTAACAGAAGGGTAAGATCACTGCTCAGGTCAGGCTGGGTAACAGTCACAGGTGGTGATCTGCTGTATTGTCTTCCCTTGTTATTTCCCTGATGGTTATTATTATCAGTGGCAGCAGTGGGGCTTTGTGTTATACCTTAGTTACTGGATTGCTCTTATCTCAACCCATGGTAGTTACATTCTTTCAATTCTCCTCCCCATCCCCCTGGGAGCTGGCGAGGAGGAAGACAGGAGAATGAACGGGCAGCTCTGTGGCTGAGTTGCCAACTGAGCTTTAGCCACGACAGAACTACATTCACTTTAAACTGTTGTAGAGGAGCAAAAAACCTTTTGCTCCATTCTTGCACCTATACGTAATTTAACTACCCAGAAAGTACTTAGACAGAGAGAGTACCCATAAACCCACAATAATGATATTTCTGAAACCATTCTTATCCCGATAATGTACACTGGAGCTGTTTGGATCCAAAGGAAATTATATAAGGAACAAAATTTTTTAAAAAAAGTTATCAGAACTGCGTTGCGTAATTTCATTTTTTATTTTTTTCAACATACCAATTAATATCTTGTTAGTCCTTTTGAATCTGACACAGAATGAGCTGGTTGCTTGACTTAGGTACCCAGTGAAGTTTTAGATCATTTTCTTAAAATTCTATGTATGTTTTGTTAATATTTAAGAATGTTAGACTTTTCACATGTATTTGCATAATTCATAACTCACCGTGTCAACTACTTAACCAAAGTGTTGTGTTTATTGGTATTTCTTAGACTTGTGCTTATGTCAGCCTGCAGAGTTTTGCTAGTAAACACTGTCATTATGGTGATCACAGTTTTTAAATCTATATTAGCATATCACATTACATTTGTGCCTGTGTTGGAGCTTGGAACACCTCCATTCTAAACTCTTTCCATTTCGAAAGCTGGATATTTATTTGTGCTCTGTTTTTCATATGACTTAATCAGCTTTTAATCTGTAACAGCATTCCACCCCATGGCTACAAATATTTTGAACCGCCTCAAGTGGAAATGTCCATATAATCAAAATTCTAGATATTTAATATCTTTCTTGCCTTCAGCAGCCTTTTCTAATAGCATTCCTGCTGACAGAAAGTTGGACTAAGACCAGAAATAGATACTGACTTCTGAGAAGGAAGTCTGCCAATTTTTGGCACCAAAATCTGAAGACTTTTTGGAATCCTCAAAAAAATATATACAAGGGAGGCTACTAAAACATTAGTCAGTTGGGAAACATCCCCTTTTCCCAATCACATAGAATGGAATAATGAATGGAATAATAAATAACAACTATCAGTGATGTAAACTTTTGTCACTGCATCGAAGTTGGTGACTTCAATTTACGATATGAACTCTTGTTCCTCTCAGTTTCCCATAAGTAGATTTAATTGATTAATCCAATTGATTTATTAAAGAATAATTAATTTTCAAAATAATTAATAATTTTATTAGCAACCTTGTTAGAGGATATTTGATTTAAAATAGGAATTACATATGCTCACGGAATTAACTGTAGCATAGTGAAGGAAGTTTATTTGGTATTAAAATTTCATTGGAAAGATAAGATGCCAGTAAAATGATTGGAAGAATGTAATTTTCTTTCTCCACAGAAATATTATGATATACTTATAGCATAGCAGTCCACTTGGTAGATCTCTAAAGGATAATTTCCTTGCTCTGTCTCTGAAGTTACATTCATTTCAAGTACGGCATACTTCTTTTATTTATTTTCCTTTTATACCATGAAACTTTACTGTCACTAGTTTTGTTTTGTTAGGATACAAAATAGCCCATTCAGCAATTGTTCCACATTTGCACCTTGCATTTCAAAGGAGGAAAAAAATTTACAGAGGAAAGTGCAGCTGAGGACAGGCAATATAATCTGTCTTACTAGTATTTCACTTTATGGAAACTAACTGGCACTATTAATGAAGTAAGCTGCATTTCATCCTAAGTAAAGATGGCTGAATTTGAGTACTTTTAAGACAGAGAGAATGAAACTGGATAGATTTTACTTGTGAACACAGCATTTGGAAGGCAGAGGCTAAAGTAGATTTTCCTCTAGTTTTGAAAAATATTTAGCCTGGAAAATATGATAGATACTTAATTTCCTATTTCAGAGAGTGCTACCCTTAAGGCATGCTGAAAACTCTCTCCAGTGCTTATCTCCTTGAATCCTAAAGAAGATGGTCATTACATATAGAGTTAATTTAGAGATCAAAACTCAAATTCCCTATGTCATTTATGTCTAAACCACATATTTCCTTCAACTAAAGGAAAGTCTTATGCACCTTTTCCATTTTCTACTGAACAGCTACCAAGAAATTCATTATTTATTTCATTGACTTAAAGGAATAATAGCAAGATTTTTATTGACAGGTTCCTAGCAGCTGTTGGTTGTTTTCAGAAACCACTGGACTTTACAAGTGAAAATACAAAATATACAAATAATAATAGAAGCCAATGGGGGGGGGTGTGTGTGTGTGTGTTATAGGACACTATGACTCTTGTCATCTGTAACTGTGTAACTTCCAGAACCCCCAGAAAGTCACTGGAGGTGACAACAGCCTGAGTCTGTGCTAAGATGACAGACACAAGTACTTGTGGCATTGAGAGTAGAGGCCCAGAAATGTGAACATCTCATAAAACTATCCTGTTTCTGCTAGTGACTAATGAAATTAACAAAGACCAGTCATTTGATCTTTCAAATTTCTTTTGTATTGACACAAAATATAGTAAATGTATGTGCTACGGATATAGATACAGATATAGATATGCGAATGAAGTTAAAAGGTTTTGGCCCCTTGGTGTTTTTGGATTTTGGAGGGGAGAGTAAAACTCCTTAAAATCTTTGATAATCAGGCTTACAATTATTGTGTGGGATGGACGAGTAGACGGTATGGTGGGTTGAGAACTGGCTGAATGGCAGAGCTCAGAGAACTGTGATCAGTGGCACAGAGTCTAGTTGGGGACCCGTAACTAGTGGTGTTCCCCAAGGGTCAACACTGGGTCCAGTATTGTTTAACTTACTCATCAGTGATTTGTGCAAAAGGACAGGGTACCTCTTCAGCAAGTTTGTTAATGATACAAAATTGGGAGAAGTGGCTGATACTGAAGATGCTATGCTGCTATTCAGAAGGATCTAGACAGGCTGGAGAGATGGGCAGAGAGGAACATTTTGACATTCAACAAAGGCAAGTGAAGGGTCTTGCACCTGTGATGCAATAATCACATGCATTAATACAGGCCCGGGCTGACCTGCTGGATGGTAGCTCTGTGGAGAAGGACCTTGGGTCCTTGTGGACAATAAGTTGTCCATGAGCCAGCCATGTCCTTTTGTGGCCAAGAAAGCCCATGGTGTCCTGGGCTGTGTTAGGAATAATATTGCCAGCAGCTCAATAGAGGTAATTGTACCTCTCTACTTAGTTCTGGTGGGGCCTCATCTGGAGTACTCTGTCCAGGCTTGTGCTCCATACTGCAAGAGAGACTTGGACCTCCTGGAGCAAGCCCTGTGAAAGGCTACTAGAATGATTAAGGGTCTGGATCATCTGCCCTGTGAGGAAAGGTTAATGGAGCTGGCCTGTTCAGCCTAGAGAATTCACATATTTTTATATCATTGGGCAGTACACCACCTCCCATCAAGAAATATTTAGGGTAACTCAAAGGATGAAAAGGCCCTAAGGTGGAAGCCTCATCCCCATCCCCAAATACATCATCAGCAGCAAGCAGAGTGGGTCTCTCTGTACAGCAGTCACCTGGCAGAGATTGAGAGACAGTGATGGGAAGACGCCCTTATACCAACACCTCTGATGAGATCATAGGATGCATGTGATGCGGGTTGTCAGACAGATGCAAATGGGTCGAGCTGCCCATGATTCTGAGTTATAAGACAAACTGGTGTGGACCTTATGTTGTCACAACACCTGCTGATGTCCACTGCCAGCCCACTGCGTGGGCTAGGGCACTCTTCTCGGTCAACTGTCCACAGCAGATGATAAAAAGTACATTTCTTCCTGTCCTGAAACTGACCCCTGAAAACAGTTCCTGTCATCAACACAGATGTCATCTGGCACATGAAAGTCACTTAATCTACCTAGTTCTACTTGTCTGTATTTCTTTACACCACTATCACTGTGTGGAGGACATAAAATCTATTCAGTAAGAATGCTTACAGTCTGGTCTACATATGTATAGGTAGAATCTGTGTCTTCAAGCTTTCCAGTGCTACATATGGAGCCTTATAGTTAGTATTAATTAAGCTCTTCTGAGGTTCTGAAAGATGCTACAACAAATTAAACTTCTAGCAGACATATTTCTGTTCTCTTTCAGCATCTAATTTTCCCTCTTTGTTTTGCCTTTGAGCAAAGAATACTATTAAACTCCATTCTTTATGGCAAATTTCTATCTTTTGAGCACCTACCATCCATCTTAATCTGAATTGCAACTATGTCTTGACATTGTTTAATGTAATATCAATCTATTTTTTTGATCCTTCTTGGCAGGAACAGCTGTTCTTAATTATACAAAGAAGAGTAATAATTCAAATTCAATCATTGGTTTGTAGCTTTGCTTTAATAGTGCTTCATTTACCTTGTTAGTTCACTTGCTCCTAATTAATTAATCTGTTATAATCATCAACAAAGGATTTACATTATTAATATATCATACCTATGATTTATGAACAGTATTAGTGCTGTTACAATCATAGATGCAGAGGATTGAATCTGTTTTCTATGAACATTTAGTTTGCCTCATCCATTTTACCAGCAGCTTTTATTTTTATTCTCAGCTGGACTGCAAACATGATAGCATAATGTAATAGATGATTCCACACACACTCTTGTGCCTCTAGTCGTTTCTTATTTGGCTAACTTGGTATCTTCTATTTGAGCAAAACTTAAAGAGCTGCAGCTTGCTTTGTTTAAGCAAATTCTGTAATGTTGAATTGATAAAAAAGGCAACTTGAAAATGTATTCTCATAAGAATTCAGGTTTTAGTGTTGTTCTGTGATGAATGCAACAGCAGTAGCATCATTAGAAGTGGATAAATGCTGTAATAAGTTTGCTGAAGAAAGATGAATTTGTCCTTTTTATGCATAAGCATTATGTACTATTTTGATTACCAATAGTGCATAGATTTTGCACTTTATTTTTTTTAATTCTTGTTCACCAGGAGGAAAGAATGAAAACATTTGGTCTTTTACTTCCACTTGAGCTCCTTACTATTGGTAAGATTGAGATCCTTACAGCTACAGTTGTAGATAAAGAAACTTCTATTTTTTATCACCTGTATGTGTTCATATATTAATTATGAACTGCTCTTATGTGTGATTATTCTCAAAAAATGAATAAAACTTGCAGGGGTAGATCATAAATTATAAATGATCTGTTAGGGAGATTCTTTGACTGCATGTTAAAAAACACTTATCACGAATGAGTGGATGGAGGAAATATACTGTGTCTGTGTGAATCAGCACAAAGCTTTTTTAAATAAGTTGGCTTTTCTCAATAACCTGCAGTGCATTGTCAACAGAATGTGGCATGACTGTGTCCAGTTATGTAAAAGAAGGATGCATCCATACAATATGTGACTAGTCAAGAAGATAGTGAGTTCTCAAAGATCATTGTAAGTAATGTAAACAGCAACATACATTTTCACAGTATTTTTGTTTCTCATATTATATATTTATGTCAGCATTAACAATGAAATTCATATTACAATAAAGTAACAGAATTATTTTTAACCAGTAGTCTTAAAAATTTAACATTAAATAATCCACTCAAATAAAGTGAAACTGTGGAGGAAGAGAAGCTTTTATTAGAGGCTACGTTTAAGATTTTGCGTGTTCTTATGTCAGCCTCAAGAGAATTGTGGTCTGTAGAAGGCCCTGCATTTTAAATGTGAGTTTTGTTTTACACATTGCAACTAAAGTCTTATGTTAGAGTGGAAAAGTAGTATACGCAAATTTTGAAAACTATAAAATAAGAGCTTCAGTGCCAAGAATTCATAAAGACCCACTCTTGTGTTTGGTCTGCTTCCAAATGACATCACTTGGCCTGTGTGGAGGTAAATGAAGTGGTGCAAGATTGGAGCTTAACTGGGAAGCTAGACCTAACTCAGCCTTACATTAAGAATGCTCATATTTAGAAAAATGAAGGAAGATTTTTTCAATGCTGAACAATTATTTACAACAGAATAACCTTTGGGGGTTCTCTGTAATATTTTCTTTTTCAACAGTGCATTAAAAATCATTCCAAGTGAGAACGGTAGTTTGGTGAGCAGATAACTACAATCGTTTCCTCTCTTATGCAATAGGAAATATAAGGAGAATTGTAAATACTGGATTGAAAGAGTTCATTAATTTGAATAAAAGCACAGCTTTTATCAAGGTTCAGAAATTTTTGTTGAACCTATAATGATATTCTTTACACCCATATAAAAATATCATCATTTGGAAGGTGACTTTTTTACTGAAAAAATAGTAGGAAGCATCTGCAATATGTTGCCATAGCACCTCAATAAATTAAAATAATCTTCTGATCACAAAGAGCAAAATAAACAGGAAAAACTTGAGTCATAACTTTTCTGCCATTTCCAGACTTATCAGGCAGCTTGTGTGTACAGTGATCATTGTTTTTTCTGTGCTCACTGTTCAAACTCAAGAGAGAAGAGGAAAGCATTCAGCGTTTTTAAATCTTGTTCGTTACAATAACTGATGTGCATGCCTGATGCCATGGCAATGGCCTGCTACTGGCTTGTAATGGATTAAAAGGTTGGAAACATCAGATCCATCAAATAGTTCAATCTTTGAAAAAACATGTTTGTCTGCATGGCAGAAAATATCTTTATCTGAATAGCAAACCCCTTATTTTTTTCCTTGTGAAAAAAATACAGTGTAAAAAGCAATATGTAGGTTGTTCTTAAACACCAGACACTTTTGAGGTCTGCAGCCGGACACTTGTTCAGGCTTAGAAATGGCAGTCATATATGGATTAGCAATCTCAAAAGTGAGTTAATTCATGTAAAACATGGGGGGAAAAAGTTTATCTATTATATTTGCTGTTATATACCCTCCTGACAATTTCATCAGCATTAAAACTGATCTGAAATTTGCAAACAAAATAATAAAATCAACTTTCACCCCTTTCCCACCCTAACTTCTTGAGTGATGAGAAAAAAAAATACGGTCTATCAAAATGTTCAGGAAACAGGGTGGGGAAAAGAATATAACATGCAGGCATCTGCTTGAAGTACATGTTTTGACCCAGCATAGGATACCATATGGCAGAAAGACAGGTCACAAAATCTTCCTCAGGCATGTGGTTTGCTCTTCAAGGCAAGATTTATGATTTTGTTGCCTGCTTCTCTAACAAGATAAGTCCTGTCAACATATCAAGTTAGTGGAGGAAGAAAGATCACAGATCAAATACTTTGCTTTTGTGCCAGATGATCTGATATGACTGGCAGAGGCCTGATCCTAGGGGCGTGGCTTCTCTGCAAGAGGTGTTCATATGAACATGCTGCTTCATCAAAATCAGTATCAAAACAAACCATGGTCACAGTGGCCATGGCAGTTTCCCCTATTTTGTACAAACTTCTATACAATCATTTAGTAACATTAAGCTCATAATTTAAAAATTGCTCTTCAGCAATAGTGTAGTTCACTTTTCTTGAGGTTGTAACTCCAGGTAATTCTTACTGTGCCTATTTAAGTAATTTATGGCCACTACACTCCTTTGTTAAATATTGATTTCCCCCATTGGAGAGGTTACAGTCAAAAATGCAAACTAGATCATTTATATCATGGATAAAGATGGTCTTGTGCTGAAATATCCAACTGCAAACTGCAACAGTCAAAATGCAGAAGCTTCATCTCTGAGCTGGACCCACACTTGATTTGAACAAGCTTCATTAAAGCTGATGTCTAGGTGAGAGACCAGCATGAACTGAGAGAAAGCCTGCTCCTGCCTGGCTGGACACATGGACAAGACAGCATCTTCTGCCGGGACAGCCAGGGCTGGGTCTTTACAGGTCTGCTTAGTCTTGAGGAGGCAGTCATACCTTATAATAACGACAATATTTTTTAGGACAGTGTGTCAGACCAATATTTTCAAGCCTTTCTCATATGCAAAAAAAGTCAGAGTCAAAAACTTTTTTAACATTAAAAATATTTTAAAGGCAAAAGTTGATGAATTCCAGATCTTTTTATATATAAATACATATACACACATGCAACTGTGTGTATATGTACACATATAACTCAAATTCCAAAGCATGCCATCTATACTGTGTTACTAGCAAGAAGCAATGAAAGTGTATCCTGTTCAGAACAGGTTTGCTCTTCTGCCTTTAGTCATGAAAAATTTGTATTCTGACAATGTGAGACCTTGGTCATCTTTGTGTGCAAGGAAAACGTGAGAAGAGGCTTACCCTAGAGATTCAAATATGCTGTCTTATAGCTTTAGCAGTCATGGAAGAATACAACATGCCTAGTGATACTGGCCAGCACCATGCTAAGACTAAATTAATTAAGACCTTCTTTCAAAGACAAAGTGCCATTCTCTTGCTGTAGCTTCCAAAAATTCAGATTGTTTGAATGCACTCCAAGGCTTTCTTTAAATGGGACATGATGCTAATTAAATACCTAAAATGATGCTTAATAGCATTAGTTTCACTACTGATTATAACAAAATAAACTCATTTTGAAGTAAGTTTGCCAATAAATCTAAGTAAATCAAGAAAGAAAAAGAATATACACTTTCCTGAACATTTTAATTAATCTAATCCTTAATTATTTATACCTTTGCCTCCAATATGACCTCTTCCTTAATATCAGTTTGGCACTCCACACTGAAGATAGACAGCAATTATCTACTTATTATTGACTTCATATCAGTCCATCATCAGCTTTTGCGAATCAATTCAGCAGAATTATTTTTATGCTGGGGTTTCAACAAAATAATAAAGGCTAGATGCAGAGAGAGGCTTAGTATTTGGCATTACAGGTATGAACCTCTAACTGCTTAACATGGGTACTGAATTCAGAAAACATGTTGGTTTCTCAGAATCTTTACCCCTGTGGAATGGAATCAGATGTCTCCGGTGGGAATGAAATGATTCATGTGTGGAAATAAAGGACATGCAGAATTTACCCCTAGGACATGCTGAGTCCAGCAGAGGCAGCCCACTTCTCCACAAATTAAGTTCCGTACCTCATGTCACAGGGAGTACAGAACTGTACCTCTAGGGTAGAGTTATAGATCACCTTTTTAAAAAAAGTGTTACTTTTGCTTTTAAGACATCATTTGAGAAAGAGATATCTCTGCTGATTGGCATGGTTGGTATGTTTCGTACATCAGCCAAATAACTGAAGAACATTAGGTGGCAAGAAAAACTAAGGCTTATACGTTTCTCTACTTTACTCAAAAACAATATTTGTTATTGTGCTTTGGGAAGAACCTTGTTTCAAAGTGTTAAAGAGCCTGTGAGAGTACTTAATAAGCACAGGGAAAGACAGGAAAAAGAAAATCAAATAAATTTTCAGTGAAATCCTTGATTTCCTTTTGTGACTTAGCAGCTCTGCAAAATGTGACTTTCCCAAAAATTTGGACATCCTAATATATGTACTAAATTCTAGGTATAATTTGGCATTTTAGAACAATATTATAATTGCACAGTTTTTGTTTTGGATAGTTCTATCAAAAGCGCATTAACTTTTGTTCCTGGATGAACTCACCTTTGACAAGATTTGGAGCTCATCTGATTACTTCTCACATTACTAGATGAGTTTAATTTTATGCTAAGCCCTAAGACCCAAAATCTGTCATTCACAATGGATCAGAGCCAAATAGCTTTGAGAAAAGGTTTTATTAGGCCAGGAGATCGCCTAATATACAAGGAAGAGGAGTGAGAAAGAGACAGGAGTGGAAAAAAGTTTGCAGGATTGGAGGTCAGAGAGAAGAGTGTGTTTGGGTCCATTATGGGCTATTGCCTTGTGAAGTTGATATACTGAAGCTGATGACTTTTGAGAATGAGAGGGGGGTCTTGTGGGTTCAGCAGTAGCAGACATTTTTCTCAGTCTTAGTAGCTGGTGTATTGCTGTGTTTTTGACTGTCAGCCTGGGAACGATGCTGATAACACCAATGTTTTTAGATGTTGCTAAGTAATGTTTACTCTGACCAAGGACTTTTCTGAGTCTCATGCTCTGCCAGGGAGGAGGGGAAGCTGGGAGGAAGCAGAGACAGAACACCTGATCCAAACTAGCCAAAGAGGTATTCCATGTTACAGCACCTCATGCCCACTATATAACTTGGGAGCAGTTACCCAGAAGGGCTATATCACTGCTAAGGTTGGGTTGGGCATTGGTCGGCGGGTGGTGATCTGTTGCATTCTCTTCCCTTGTTATTTCCCTTATCATTATTTGTATTGGTGGTAGCAGCAGTGGTTTGTGTTATACCTTAGTTACTGGACTGTTCTTATCTCAACCCGTGGGAGTTACGTTCTTTCGATTCTCCTCCCCATCCCTCTGGGAGCTGGGGGGAAGAAGGAGAGGGGAGTGATTGGGAAACTGCATGGCTGACTGGGCTTAAACCAGGACAGTTCTTTTTGGCACCCAATGTGGGGCACAAAGGGTTGAGATAATGACAGAACTGACCAGAGTGTGTGTCTAATTGTATTTGTGGTATGCATTCATTGTTTTGGATTAATAGTCACTTGCCACAGTGCTGATTTATTGGCTCTCTAAGTTGTTGCTCTTATCTCACAGTTTCAGCATGTCGTAACTTACTTACAGCCGGTGTTTGCTGTGTTAGTGTTTATCAGCTAGGGGCCTTGGGCTAAGGTTCTTGTTTCACTGTACTTTGTGGTAATGACTTATAATACAATAGAATCATTGACCACAAAACTGATCTGGCTTGTGTTCCCAGTGTGGTCACCACCTCTGTACTTTAGGAGGTATATAATAGAAGTGTTTAGTAATTACACAACTTTTTCCCCTCCTCGGGTGGCCAATCTGTGAAAGAGAAATTCCCAGATACCCCATCAGACTGTTTGCAGCGTCATTTGAGAGTCCTGATGGTTTTGAATGGCCTTTAGGTACCCTTGAGACCTGCCTGCTGGTTGTGATGGAGATCACCATGTTGACACATATACAGTGTGTCTTATCCACAACCATTTCATCTGGTCTCAAGAGCTAAGCAGAGTTGGGTTTGGGCCTCATCTAGGGTTAGACAATGATATAGGAGGACCTAATAGGAGATTTTCCCCTAGGCTGGGCAGTCATGAGTGGCGGGGTGTGTGGGATAGTATGGGTGAGTATCCGGGCCAGTGGGCCCCTCCAATGTTTTGGAATTTCACCACTGAACAAGTGCAAAACCCAGAAAAATTATCAAAACACTTAAATGAGGTGTGATGTCATTCTGGTCATAACAGAGAGGGACAAATCATGGCAACATGCTGGGGTTTGGCCTATGCTTACAGAGCCCTGTTCAACATAACCAGCACCTTCAAAAGGGAAAAAATGTCTCTGGATCTGATGGCAGCCACAGACACCAAAGTTATTCCAGCTCCAAGTACAACAGCTGCATCATCCCCGGAAACAAGTACAGCAGCTACTCAAAATTCAATTGCAACAGACAGCACAGCTAATCCAGCTCCAAGTACAGCAGCTGCACCAGAGGACCAATTCGTGCCAATATCAGTTGCCCCTGTGCACAAGGGGAAAAGCCAAAAAGAGGCAAGAAAGACGAAGCAAGATGAAGAAACAATGTACTCACCACCAGGGACAGCATCTGGCCAGGAGTTATTAGTATGTGAATCAGAGGAAGAAGAAGTGACCTCTCAACTGTGGACCTCAACCAAGCTACAGAATATGCAAAATGATTTTACCCATCAACCAGGTGAGCACATAATCACCTGGTGGCTCCTATGCGGGGACAATGAGGCCAATGGACACAAACAAAAGGTATGGAAGCCAAGCAGCCGGGATCACTTGCTAGGGAAGGGGCAATTGACAAAGCAGTTGCAAGAGAGAAAAAGTCCCTCAGCCCTTGGAAGTGGCTCTTGGCAGCCATGAAAGAAAGTTTTGCATACAAGGACGATGTTATGAGTCATTCTGCCAAGTGGACTACTCTAGAGAAAGGCATCCACCCTCTGAGGGAATCGGTCATTGTAGAGATGATCTATCAAATCAAGCCGAATGCAGGGGATGTACCCATAGATCCAGATGAAGTCAAATGTACGTGATCCATGTGAAGGAAATGTACATGGAATGCACCGTCATCACATGCCTATTCATGGCAACAGTAACCTGGAATGACGTACTACTACTAACAGTGGATGAAATGATTCATAAACTCTGAGAGTTTGAAGACAATCCCTTCCATCATTTCAGCTGTGCAAAAACTGTCCCAGGAGCTCAAACAATTGAGAGACGATCTATCTGATCTATCCAGCTCCTCATGTGTACCAACACAAATCTCAGCTATTAGCAAAAGGCTTCCTACTGCTCGAGAGAGAAGATATAGAGGTATATGCCATGGGCCACCCTATGTTTTTACCAGTGGGATCACAGAGAAGACATGAGGAAGACATGAGGGGTGGAAAACCTACCTCAGCTCTAGAGGAACGGGTGTATGAATTGAAGGGGAGAACAAGGGTCAAAGATGATCATCCCATGAAAGCTGTGGTTTCAGTCTCTGATGAGCAGGTTCCCAGATGGAGTGGAAAAGCTGACTTTACTCCAGCTCCTGTGATAAAGAAGAACAATCCCTTTCTACAAGACTTAAATGTCCAATGTTGTGATGACTATTAGGGGAGCTCTGCCTCCAGCCACATGGAGGTAAGGGGCAATCGGATTTGCTGGGCTGTGTGGATCTGATGGTCTGGCACATCAGTCCCACAGAAGCATAAGGCTCTAGTAGATGCCAGTGCACAGTGTACCCTGATGCCATCAGTGATGATTGCCTGATGTCAAGGGGTGGAACCCATTTCTATTTCTGGAGTGACAGGAGGATCCCGAGAGTTGACTGTAGTGGAGGCTGAAATCATCCTGACTGGGGGGAAATGGCAAAAGCACCCCTTTGTGACTGGTCCAGAGGCTCCATGCATCCTTGGCATAGACTACCTCAGGAGAGGGTGCTTCAAAGACCCA
>JANRGW010044877.1:0-24579 GCA_024733675.1 Psilopsiagon aymara
AGGAATATGTCACAGATACTTTAGGCTTTAGGAATAATAGATTGTTCCTGGACTAAAATAATCAAGGATCGACACATCGACCTTTTCCACAGCTCTCTCTGGAAGTGATGACTGTCAGCTGCTTTGAAGGGAGTTAAAATGAGATTAATGAAATGACAGGCCGACTGCAGCCAGCTACACTGCCTCAAGTAACTTTTTTGTCAGCCAATGATAATCTGCTTTATAGTGACTCTCTTTTCTGTTCTTCAGCCAAGTCTCAGTTCATAGAGACACAACTTCTTTCTCTTGTCCCCGCTGTTCAAGACATTTGTTGCATCTGAAACGTTAATCTTCTGTGAAGGTTGTTAAATGTTTTCTGAGTTTCTCAGGAAATGCTTTCTAAGCTATCCTCCACACGTGTACCCTGGCCGACATCCCCTGTGAGGGCTGCAGCCAGTTAGCAAGATGTGAACTGCTTTTCCTGAAGCCTGGATGGCCATCATTAATCAAGCTGTTCAAATAGCTTGCTTTGTTTTCAAATCAACTTCAGCTGATGTGTGTGTAACTTCCTGCTTCGGCCCCAGGCTCTCTCAGAAACAGTGACGTGACTTAGGCCTTTTCTAGTTGCCCAGTCTGCTGAGGGATCTCATCTGTTATAAAAGTCATTGCTAAGGGAACAGCACCATCTTCCTCAGCCCTGTGCTAGGAGTACACTACAAGATGGTGATGCTTTTCCAAGAAGGGAAAATTGCTTGATTGCTGTGGGGTTTCAGGGTGCCCTGCTCATGCAAACAACAGCACTTCATGAAAAAAGGCGCTCTCTCTGCACAGTGTTTTGGGTCACTATCTGCTTCTGATGGCTCTATGGAAAGTTAATGCTAGCTTCTCTGAAGTGACTAATGGAGTTCTGCTAGGATCATTGATGGCAGAGTCTGTTTTCTATTGTTCTTTAGCATTCATGTCCTAGAGATATGACAAGAAACAGGTAAATCATGAAGCAAAACTATACACCTTTTATGAATCTTTAAAATTAGTCTTGGCAAGGAAGGGAGCCTAGGGTGGCAACAGTTTCTCTCTTACTACTAACCTGGAGGCAGAAGGAGACTATGTAGGTTAGACCCACCTCAGTTTCACCTTTTTCCCATGGGGTTTCTGGCTTTAATGATGCATCCCAGAGTTTTATATGATAGGTCATTCTGCTTGAGACATTCCACTTCAGTATTGCACATTCACTGCATGAGCCAGTGACAGAATTTACCTGTAATAGGAAGCCAAGTATATTCCATTTATGATACATTATTTCTACAGTTAAACATTCAATTATTTAAGCAAAGAAACCCCAGTCTTCTTGGAGAAACAAGTACCCCATGCTTAGATGAGAGTGTAAGAAGATAGCATTCATACCTGAAAAGGAAAACAGAGGTGTGAATCTCAGTCTTAATTATCCTGGTCATATCATTCCTCTGTTATTGCGTGAAATCTCATGATTGTGTGAATCATAAGAACTTCAGGTGTAACTCTTTATTTGCTTTGCTTTTCTTGCTTCTGAAAGAAAAGATTTCTTATACAGTTGAAGGGGATGGTTCATTTGACACAAACATCATTTTTCTCGCTCACTCTCTTTTCTTTACTTTCTCCCTCCCACTCCCAGAGAGATAATTGAAGTGTTTTCTACAATTTCAACAGGAGCACATTTTTCAAGGAAGCATTTTTTATTCAAGTTCTGAACAAAAAGGATTTGTGAAGCCCTGCTTAATATATTCAAGATATTACTTTGGATGAAACTAATAATTTAATACTTTTTTAAAGTCAATGAGCTGGTTTTGTAGCCTTTGGATACTCTCTCTATCGTACCATGCAATGCAATGTGTTGAGAAAATGCATTTTATTTTCTTCATTATTAGATCCTTCCCACTTATCATTTTCATAGTCTGCATTGCAGGTTAGCGTTAGTACTAACATAGCACACTACTGTTGTGCTGATACTGACCAAAGCAAATGAACTGTGAGATAATCTTTGTAAAAATCCCATATTTTACAGTGGATTTGGTTTACAAGATTTCCTGTAATTTGCTTGATATTTCTTTTTTTTTTTAGTTCCTATTTTCCTGGTGATTAAAGAGTTAAAGGTGACAAAGATGGGGCACTATTAGACAAGTTGGATGAGTCCTCTTCAAAACCCTCCTTTTTTTTTGCAAGATGCAGTTCAGTATTTTGCATTAATAGATATGTAGCATAAGAAGAGCTTCTTTTTCTGTAGGCAAAGAATTATCTGTGATTATCAATAGAAGAGGCAAAACTTAAGGTTTTATCAAGTAATATTTAAGGTGGCAAAAAACCTGTCAAACTTTTATTTTAGAAGAGTATTCACTTATGTGCAAAACTTCTGTTTTTTAGAAAGATCTTTTGAAAATATAAAGCTGTTTTTATATGGAGTTTGAAAAACTAAATTCCCTCTCAACCTTTCATATCCTTCAAAAATCCCTCTTTCAGAAGGCTGTAGAATATCTGTCAGTCTTTTGTATCTTGTCTTGTTGCTTGACAGGCAACTTTTTTTTTTTTAAAGTAGTAGATTATCTTGACCCATAGCATCTTCCAAAGTAATTATATGCATTTTACGCAGCTGAGTAAGTGTCAGAACTTTTACAGAGCATCATGAGGGACACCCACTGCTGCTACAAGTGCCTGTATGGGTGAAGTCTTTTATGGTGAGAGGAGGCATGATGAGCTTTCTGGACAGGAGCTGCAGGTAGGATTAGCTGCAGCCTTTGGCAAGGCAGTTTATTGTCAGAGCTCCATGACTCCTTTGGTGGTGATGTGGAAAGGCTGTGAGTGCAGGTGGGAGCTCCTCAGTGAAGCTTCCAACCTTGTGCTGCCTTCCCTGGTGGAGAACCGCTGCTTTCATAACCCTCAAGAAACCTCCCTTTGACTCACTGTCCCTTCCCGTGGTAGGCAAGAGTCTTGCCCAGGTTGGGCCTTATCAAAATTCATTGCTGTCTGAGTTTATAAGAAGCCTTGAGTTCACCCTGGCCATGGAGAAAACTTTCATAGAGTCAGAGTAGGAAAATAAGAGGGGTGGCCCCTTTATGGTGTGAGGGCACTGAGCTCTCATCAGTACTAGCTGCCACAGGATGGGTTAAGTGACACAGCTGGGGACTGTAACTGGTTTTGGTGGGCTGAGCAGCCTCCATGAGGGAGTCCAGACTCCAGTCAGATCTTTACACAAAGAAGGAAAGGAGAAGCCAAGCAGAGATGTGCAAGGAGGAAATGGGAGAGGAATGTGTAAAAGCTGTAAATCCTCCCAGCACACATAGTGGTGTGATACTTGTTCTTCCTTGATGAGTGTGGTGTAACTTCCCTGGCACTGCTGGGGACCATTCACACAGCCACTTTGCTCTTAGCAAGCCTTTTCTTTGTTCTGGAGTGGGATTTTCTGTGCTTAAAAGGTTATCAACTCTGCAAATATGCAAGCTGCCCTGTATGGAAACTATATTACTGTTTTCATCAAGAGGTTTTGTTTACTAAACTGAATAATAGTTAAACATAATTTATTATAATTATTCACCAACTAGTAATTTAAAAAGCAAAAACCTTGGTACTGTGTGCCTGGTGCCTGAAGCAGTTCAGTTTAAACCTTTATTAATGATGTTCTCATGGCTTTTTCTTTTAATTCTCATAATGGCCGGATACTGTGCTGCACATCAAAGAAATTTTGGTTTTAAAAGCAGTGGTGAGTGCTACACGCTGCATTCACTCCCCTTTGATCACCATTCGCAGCACAAGTAAATCTCATTAATCAATATTTTCTCTACTTCCTCCTTGCCTTTCTGTCAGTGCCAGAGTTCTGTTTCCAATTTACTATGCTTTGTTTCAAATAAGGGGAAGATTTCTATGGCTATCTTCTGTCTAAAAGGTAAAGTTCCCATTACTTTAGGAATGAAACTATATCTGTTGTAACTAGGGCTTGATCTAAGCCTCCTCAGCTTGAACGTCAAAGTGAGAATATTGAAACAATTAGAACAGATATAAGACTGTGAGCAGTCCATTGGCCAGGATTCATTCACATAAAATATTTGGTGTACCCTTGCTAACTGGAGACAAATTAATAAAATTCACAGTCTGTTCACAGACAATTCTTGAGAAAACTGATAAATTTGCTGAACAAATTGTGACTTACACATCCACTTCCAGTTGTGACTAGAAATTACTATGAGTAACTAGTGTACTTTCCACACCAGACTCTGAGACACAGTCCTCTTTCATTTCCTCCTAAACTGCTTTGTAGTTTTGTTTTGAGACTATACACACTTGCTGCTATGGTGTGAATGAGTAGCCTGAGGAGCAGTTTCAGTGTAGCTTTCAAGTAAATGTGAGACCTTTGGATGAAAGTCTCTGTTGAAAACTCCAGTTATTAGCAGTCTCCATTTCCACATTACCCAAAGCCTATTTTTCATCAAGCCAAGTGTATGGGCTGTATATATCCCCCGTATATTGGATCATTGGATGCTTTGAAGCACTGTCTGCCCTGGAGACCTTACCATGGCAGAGGGAATCCAGTGGTGGTAAGGAGTCACATCTGCAGAACAAATTTTGGGACTGGGTGTACACAGTGTCTAAAATATGATGTTTTTAAGGCAAGTTAAATTGCTTCTAGAGGTGTCTTATTCCTAATCTTTACCATGTTGTAGCTATGCTCTACTGACCATTACTTCAGTATTTCAAGTGTGTTATCTGTTTTAAGACTTGTATCAAACATGGAATGCAGCTTTACCTCTTTGCATTACATACACTTGTGAGGGCTTTTTATATATATATATATTTTTTTTTTTTTTTTTCTTTTTCTTTTTTCCTGTTTCTCCATGTATGTTTTCTGTTTGTCTTCAGTTTCTTGGTGCCAGACATTTTGGTGCATCTGCTGTCACCAGTGAATGGCTGTGCCGGGAAAATCCAAGTCCTTGGGGGCAGACAGTGAGAGAATGGATGATTATTTTTCCATTCTATTGAGCAAAGCTGGCTTCTGTTGCCATTTTTAACACTCCAGTATTACTGGAATTAATTTGATGCATCTGTTCCTGAATTACCTCCCATAGTTCTAGGCCTTACTAGACTTCCAAACCACTGTTGATTTAGGCCTGTTTGTTCCAATTCATGTTGCATTCCCATAAACCCTTTGCTATTTTAAAGCAGTTTAATTGCTTTTTAAATCCTTCAATATTAAAGTTACAATAAATTTCAAACATTATGTTATTAAACATATGTCTCTAGATTCCATCTACTGCTGTATAAAGCCTGGCACATATCACCTTGTACAAGTAAATTATGAATATTCAGAATCCAGAGCTTGGGCAGTGACAGTTCACTGGGAAAACCTCTGTGTAGCATTCTTTCTATAGGGATTTTCCAGATCCCAGCTTAACTTGAATCTATTACTGTTGACTCAAGCAGCATAAATGTTAAAAGAATAAATGCCTGTTGGTCACAGATAACATTTGCTCACAATTAATCCTTGTAGGTAGCATGTCATTGACAGGTGGTTTCTTCACCTTGAAAGTGATGTTTTTGTAGTTATCACTGAGGGGAGATAACGATTCACTTAATCAATATGCATTTGAGCTGATTTTGTTGAACACATGTAATTTCATTGGACTGGTGTCACTGTAGTTCATTCTCTATGAGTTTCCAGAGTTTCATCTCTTCTTGGTTCTTATGCATGGATTAGTTCAGAAGCAGGAGTAGCAAGGTGAGAGACATGTCTTGTAGAGAGGGATTAAAGAGACAGTTCAGAAACTGACATTAAAAGCAAAGGCATCCTATTAAAAAAATCAGTCTTTAAACATGGTGCTCAGGAGTTTTATATTTTCTGTCTTCTTCAGGTTAAATCAATTTAACTCTCTAGTCAGTATTTCACCCTTCCCCTTCCCTTTCCCTTGCCCCAGGAAACAGAGCTGAAAACACAGTGGGAAACCTAAAAGCTTCCCCTAATCTTGATCCAGCCTGGGTCATAAATTTAGCATAGCATTGTATTACACTTCCTATGGACCTGAGAGGCTGTTAATGATGGCCAAGAATAGCTGAAATGGAGCAATTCTCTGGCCATATTCCCTCAACTTCTCTCATACTAGGAACTGAAAAAGGAGAGGTAGAGTCATTGCAAAGGTCCCATGCTCCCTGGGGAAGCCAGCTGCACTAGTGGTGCCCTCCCTCCTGCCCTCTTGCATATACTGATGTAGATGATTTACACCACCAGAAAGGGCTAGCATGCATGCGATGTACTCAGTTGCTGTTTTTAAGTAGGTTGCCCATATCAGGAATGAGAATAGTGAGAAGTCCAGAGGCATTTTAGGTTTATTTTAGGCTGGAAAGAGGTAAAAGGATGTAGGTTTGATATATACCTTCTCCTAGCATTTCCATTAAATCTAGCCAGAGGTTCACGCTACCAGCAGTTAGGCTAAAATCTATTGGAGATTCTATTTTTTTTAATTTTTTTTTTTTATTTTCTTAAAGCTGGTTGTAAAAATAACCACTTCACCAGGTCAAAAGCATTTTAAATAACAAATGATTAGGCTTTTTAATGAAAGAAAGCACGGCGGCTTTCAAAAACCCCCCAAAATAGTAAATAAAATAATTTTAGCCATTTCAGTTCTAAACTGAAATTTTAGCCATTTCAGTTTGGTTTTAGTTTATTTATTCTGCTTTGTATGCATGAAAGCGCAATAGTTTCAGACAGGCTATTTACAAGCAATTGTAATGAAAGCACCCACTGAAGAATCCCAGGTCACTCCATTTAAGGGATTAACTCCTTGGTTTTAAAACATCCTTGATGGTCAACCACTTGAGCAAGGGAGGCAGAACAGGTTGTATGGTTCCAAAAGAACATTTCTGCTCTCTGTCCCACCCTTTTAAACCTTAAACTAGGCTGGACCTTTTCAACGTTGTGCTGATTTTGAGCATAAGGGGTTTCTATGAACAAACGGAATTACTTTTGCTCTTTTGAAAGAGGAATGATAGTGCTAAACCTTCTTGTTTTGGTGGGGGAAAGCAACAGTGAAAAACTGTTTTTTCCTCGTTTTTATTCTCTTTCTGAGTAGTCCCATCAATCAACAAATGGTTTCCTTAAGCATTGCTTATACTCTATTGAAAGAACATTGAGAGAGAAATTCTTCTTGGTCCTTTGCTTCAGAGCATAGTCCAAGGTATGTTTGATCTGGAAACTGGACTTCTTAGGGAGAAAAATACATAATCAGGATAATGTTCAACTATACCTTTTGTGCATGTAAACCCAGGCAAAATTTGCCAATTTTTCTTTCATGTGCAAAATACTGCAATGCATCTTCCCTTTGAGGAGACAGTAGCTGCCTAACCTTATATCAGTAGGTTTAACCTAAATCTGAAGGCTAAATCGCATTCCTTAGAAACTTCAGAAATTTCCAAGTGTTGCTGTGCTGAACTTTTTTTCAGTTCATCACTGTGATGTGGTAACTTCTGCAACCTCTTTCTCTCCAGCACCAGAAGAGTTTGGGTTGCCAGCATGGGTGTGACAGTATCATTCTGCATTCACTTCATATAGCTAGAATCACTCTGCACAAGCTCTGGCATCTCCTTTTAACTGAAAGCTTCAGGTATGCTCTTTGCAGGTCTGTGCATTATGATGGCATGGTATGTGAATGGGATAAACACACAAACTGGGGAATGAAAAAGGTGTGCATGCGTGTATCCTCACATGAGTCAGAAAGTCTGTAAATGCTTCTGTGGGAAGAAAGGAAAATCAAGTTCTGCTGCCAGACCCAGCTGTCAGCTCTGTTCTTTTCAAGTACTTTTAAACAACCTTTGTGCCCATGAATACTGAAGATCAGGGTGGTTCTGGATAAACCAGGAGGATTTTAAATCTACTTTTCCTGGAAGTAAGTGACTGTGCCAGATGCAGGAGAAGTAGTCAGGCTGAAATTGAAAACTAATTAATCTTTTCTGTGTGTTCATGGTTTTTAAAAGCAGCTGATTCCTTTTGGCAAAAAAGCAGAATATATGTATATTACAAGACATTTTTATTTAAGTGCCCAGGGTGCTTAGGAAAATGAGTCCTATTAACTTTCAATGAACTTGTTCAGCTCAGCCCTAAAGATGTTTTAGATTTTTTTCCCTCTAAGAGCTATTCCAAAAAGTTCCATATCATATTCAGTGGAAACATTGTTCATGTTTTCTTTACTGTTTCTAAAATTTGTGAAAATGAGCTCATGTGAAATTAAATCTGTTTCCTTCTGCCTTTGCTCTTGCCAGTTCTTCTTGCCATCTCTTCCCTGGCCAAAGCCTGTATTACAGCAAAAGCATGGCATTTTTCCTGCAGCTGGAGGAAACAAAATATAGATTAATTTCAGTCCTGCATTTTTGGGAAACCTCGTCTTGCCCTTATGGAGGGATTGTAAATAACCTTTGGCTTCTGCTTCAGCCAATATTTCACCTGGGAAGATCAACTATATATCTAATTTTCCATTTTCTGTGATTGGTACTAGTAGGAGACAAAAACAAAACAGCAAACCCACTGGGACTTACAAGGGTGACAGGAAGTGAAGGGAAGTATCCTCTCTAATCATGGTTTATAGTTGCTTTTATTTTGTGCATGACTGCATGACCAAAAAGCACCTGTCATGGAGAAGCCCCCAGTGGTCCAAGTGTAGTGTATTCCTGGGTGACGGATGTGGCACCATGCACTACCTCCCATACGGGGATGTCTGCATATCATATTGGCCCACAAAACCTTTCAGTCTGACTTGGCTCTGCTTGACTGTTGTTATTTCTGGTTTACCTCTTTGTAAACTAGATCACAGGGATGTTAATTTCATCCAGGCTGAGCAGCTCTTTTGCTTTACATTAGCATAAGTCATGTACAGAAAGTCCCTGAATCCAGACTTGGACGGTAAACGCAGTACTGCATTAGTGCTCGCAGGTGCTGGTTGATGAGCCAGTATCAAGTGCTATGATACCTACTCTGACTTTTGGGTAATTAAGTGGGTTTGGTTATTAGCAAAATTAACATTTTAAGTGTGCAGAAACTTGGCTAAGTAATTGGTTCTTTTTTCTTTATGCTCTTTATATAGTAATAAGAGAGAGAGAGATAAGTTCATGCTTTGCATGACTGGTTAAAGAAATAAGCCATCAAATCGTATCGAATCTGAGTAGGCTTCTGGATTACATGTCCATATTTAGAGACTTAACATAGAAGGTGTGAACAATTAAGGAGGACTTTATCTGTGCTACTAAAACGCATGCTTATTTAGCCAAGTGCATTTCTCTAAGCTTGAAACTGGTAACAGATGGGTGTCCACGTAAAGGGAAAATACAACGATCCTTATAGTAGAACCAAGTAGAATTTTGATATTCTAACCAGAAAGATTAATGTGTCAACCTCTTGCAAGCTGAATTGTTTATTTAGGTTTTTTTTTCAAAGTCTGTTGAAATAAGATGGTTATCTTCAGAATTCCACCCACTGAAATCCGTGGATTTCTGTAGTTATCTGGTCCTATATATTATATTTTTTGTAAGCCTGAAAAAAAGCAGAGCTTGTCTAGAAGGATGCTTGCACTGAAGTTTCAGTGTTGCCTGCTGAGCCATATTCATTATTTGGCTATGGAAATGATCCCCAACCTATCAACAACTTTATACACTGACAAACTTAAACTTATTTGGAAGAGTACTGATTTTTTTTTATACACACAGTAGATTCTAAAGAGCTTTTTATACTGTTCAGTTCAAGTGGTTAAAGAAAGAAAGCATGAGAAATGTAAACATTGTTGACATGAGCTGTTTTCTATTAGTTAACTTCTGCATATCAAACAGACTGTTGCCAGCACTTTGCATGCTCTTTCCTTTCCCCAGAAGCTTGTTTGCCAGATACAACACAGGTTAAATGGTGGGAAAAATAATCAGGGGAATCAAGTCTTGGTATAAACTTCTACTGCTATGTACATGTCTGGCACTGGCACACCTGTGAACATGTTTACAGGAGCAACTAAATCTACTTCATAAACACAAGGAACTAGACTTCTATGTTACCTCACTGAAGCTTTCTACTGCATGTATCTGGAGGTTTTGGGTAATAACACTAAACAGCATCTCTGCACGTCTTTACACCCTCTTGGATAACTGGTAATCAAAGACTTTGCTGTTAGCTGGGTACTTGCAGCCTTGCTCCTTGGCATACAGCCCTGGTATTCTTTTGTCTCAAATCTGCACAGCAGTTATCACACTGGCTCAGCACAGAGAACGAGCAAAAATATTTTTTAAAAAGTGCAAAGGAAGAAGTAGAATTAAGATAAACATTTACATAACTGGGGAAAATTACCCAGGAAGGACTGGAAATCTGATGACATTCTGTTTACTTAGTGCAGTATTAAAACAATTTGTGAGAGATACAAAACAGAACACTTCTGATAAATCACTATGAATGTAAGGACCTGTGAGTGAGACAGTAAACACTAAAATTATCAAGATGACTCAGCATAATATAACCTACCCAAGACATTATTTTGCACAATACCTTTACTAAAGCTCTCTTGAGAAAAGAAGACAGTACGCAGCTTCATGTTAAGGGAAGATTTTATATACCCTGTAAGAATCATTTTACATCCTGTATGTGTACCATCCATGAGGATGACCCGGGGACTCAAGCACCTCTCATACAAAGACAGGCTGAGAAAGTTGGGGCTGTTCAGCTTGGAGAAGAGAAGGTTGTGTGGAGACCTCATAGCAGCCTTCCAAAGTCTTAATGGGGCCTAGAAGAATGCTGGAGAGTGTCTCTTCATCAGAGACTGTAGCGATATGACAAGGGATAATGGGTTTAAATTTAAACAGGGGAAGTTTAGATTGGATATAAGGAAGAAGTTTTCTACTATAAGGGTGGTGAGGTACTGGAACGAGTTGCCCAAAGAAGTGGTAAATTCTGTATCCCTGACAGTGTTCAAGGCCAGGTTGGACTGAGTCTTGGGTGACACGGTCTAGTGTGTGGTGTCCCTGCCCATGGCAGGGAGATTGGATCTAGACGATCTTAAGGTCCTTTCCAACCCAAACAATTCTATGATTCCATGATTCTGTCTGCAAACTTTGCCTGTTCTAGCCAAATTTAGGCGTTGTTATTCTATAAATTCAGAAAGACTCAAAAAGGTACATTCTTCCTTCATTTTTGTTAGGATATTGTTATTAACATTAGATAGTCAAAAGACCTGTTTGCACTTTTCACCCAATTTTGCCATTAGAGGTAAAGTTGTGCAAAGTCTAGGCTCTGTGTTGACCAGTTCATTTGTCTGCTTAACACAACCTGACTTTGGTGCACCAGAAATGTATTCACCCTTCTATGACTATCTATGGCTATCTATCCAGACTCCTTCTAAGAGGTGCACGCTGGTTTTTCAGGAGCAGAGGTTTCACTTGGTAAACTACCACAATATTTGGCTTTTCTTTGTAAAGATTATAAAGATTTTCATGACCTCAAATTAGGGTTAGATGTTTTCTGTCAAGATTTCATTGTAATCCTAAACAGGATTTTTCAAGAGTTAAAGTGCAGTTGCAGTATTGGAGGAGGTGCTGGCAACCATGGAAATGGATGTTCTCTATTTTGGCTGAGTTACTCTAGCAACCCTCTTGATTACAACTTGTGGTGTGTGAAAGCAAACATCAAACCAATCAGATAGGCAAGGATGGAAAGAAGTAGCTAAAGAGGTCTGGGAAAAATCCACAATTGGGAGATCTAAGCAAAAAAGAAGTTGGAGAATTATTAATGTGCAGATGGATTAGAAATCCTTCTCCAATGGGAAAAGAACATAGCAACCACAGATTTCTCATTTTTAAAATAAAATACAAAGATCACTTCTTTAACCAAAACTTCAATAATAGCATAAGACAAGCATATTCATTAAAATAACATAACCACCCTTCTCACTGCCTGGGAAGAGAGAGAAAAATAGTTTTGTGCACAACTTAAATTTTGTAATAAATACTGTGTAAGAACATAAGCTAGATAACATATGTCATGATAAATAGTCTAGTCTACCAGGAGGCATTTATTAATAAAAACTGCAGTGACAGCCAAAACAAACAGGCCTCCACAAAGCTCAAGTTTCTGTTTCATGTTCTTTATTTGCCAGTGATGTCTAGAGCTCTGTACACAGCAATGAGACATATAGTAGCTGGACAATAACTCAGAAGATGGATACAAACTACTCATTTACACCAGTAGATATAGAGACACAGGAAAGACTCTGGCAGTAGGTGAGATGAGAGATCAGAGAAGAGAAGAGGAAAGTAAGGCTAATGAAACACAGTGAACTCGAAAGCATGACAACTGTGAAAGAAGTCCTGGGAGGAGGAAGGATGAGTTGCTTGAGTGCTGGAGCTGATTTATTCAGTTTTTGTGGGAATGAAAACTAGCTGCAGATCCCAGTCCACTCTC
The DNA here is from genome assembly GCA_024733675.1 of Psilopsiagon aymara. NCBI lineage: Eukaryota > Metazoa > Chordata > Aves > Psittaciformes > Psittacidae > Psilopsiagon > Psilopsiagon aymara. The sequence goes on from JANRGW010044877.1 coordinate 12,419, forward strand.
AGTTCTGAGCATCTGGACAGATTCTGGACTTGCATCCAAATGCTGTGTTCCTCTTTTCTTCTCACTATTTCTTGCCCTTCTCTTTGTTTGTCTTATGTGCCTCTGTTTGGTGACAGATACATGCTAGTTGAGGATGTACTGTTTGAGGATTTCCCCATAGGAAATGTTTCTGGACTTCATCAAGTCAATGGGGGGCTGGCTCTTAGACCAGTACCTGCGATCAGTGTGGCACAGTGCCCAGCCCTATGAGCTGGCAGTAAAATGTAAATGCACATTTCTCCAACCTGTTTTTGTCAAAGCAGCAGTGTTCAAAACTCCAGCAGGTTGTCAGGGGATTTTTGGTGCTCTAAGCATGGTCATATCATGTCTTACTTTATTTAGTTTTATTTTGTTTCATTATTTTAACTTCTGGAAGCAGGTTTTATTTTCTTTGTTGTTGTGTTTTAACCCCAGCTGACAACTAAGCACCACACACTCCCCCCCACGCTGGGATGGAGGAGAGAATCGGAAGAGTAAAAGTGAGAAAACTTGTAGGTTTAGATAGGACAGTTTAATAACTAAAACAAAAGTGTTGCATGCAATCAGAGGAAGACAAGGAATTCATTCATCACTTCCCATAGGCATGCAGATGTTCAGCCACGTCTGGAGCTGCATCATGTGATATATAGTTGTTACTTGAGAAGAGAAAATCGCCATCATTCAGAATGTCCCCCACTTCTTTCTTCCCCTAACTTTTACTTCCAAGCATGATATTATATGATATGGAATACCCCTTTGGTCAGCTGGGGTCAGCTGTCTCAGCTGTGTCCCCTTCCAACTTCTCATGCACCCTCAGTCTGCTCACTGGTAGGGTGGTGTGAGAAGCAGAAAGGGCCTTGACTCTCTGTAAGCACTGCTCAGCAATAAGGAAAGCATCCGTTTATTATCAACACTGTTTCCAGCACTAATCCAGGACACAGCCCCACACTATCTACTATGAAGAAAATTAGCTCCATCCCAGCCAAAATCATCACACCTTTGTAACCAAATGACTCAAAGGCCAGTAAAAATGTAACCCCTTCAGAAGACCTAAAGCTAAGCCTTTCCCTGTCATGTTATGGCAAGTTATTTCTCTGTCATATAATTATAACCTATTTTTGGCATTAAAATACAAATAAACAGGAAAATTGTCCTTTCCCCCAAGGGGCTCGGTCAGCTAAGGAAATGAAAAATACAAGTACTTTTCTAATCACAGAAAGGAGAATGGGGATATATTTGCAACAACAGCAGCCGATTTCAGAAATGCTGTGATTTATTAAGCATGGCACCTTCAGATTTTTGAGGTATGTGTGATATTATTTCTCTTCCCCTCCCTTTTCCCCAAACAGAAAAAACTTTTGGTTGAATAAGGACACAATTCACATCATGGTGAAAGGAATAGGGAAACATTAATCCATAACAATTTATAAATGTCTTACAAAAATTTGGCATTCACTGTAATAATACTATTTTTTTTTTTTTTAGAAATTGTTCATCACAAAAAGCCTCCGGGCTTTTTGCACACATACCGAGAAGAGCAAGATAAAAATTCTCTCTCAAGCCATCTAATATTCAGGCACGTGATGAATACATGTCTCTGTATTTCCTCTTTAAGACACAGAGTATCATAACTGAATTTATTTTCTATTAGGATGGTGTTAAGTAGCTGTTACAAATAACATAAATTAAGACTACTGTAATATAATTCTTCCACAGAAGTGATATTTGAAGAGATTTCTTCTAGACAGGAAGGGTTCCTTATCCATAGTTTCCAGAGGTTCATTTTTCACAGAAGAAACTCCCTTCCTTAAAATACAGAGCTGAGCTTGCTGTTGAAGCCCTGACTTAACTTGTGTGTTAGCAGTTCTTGGCGTTTCGAAGTACAATATATAAAAGTGATTGGTGTTGAAGCCTAGGTTGAGGAAAAAGAAAACAATTCATATCTGATCTCTTGCTCAGCTTTTGCATTTGGGAGGTCTCTGGCATACTAGAACAATCAAAAAAATTGGCTGCCAAAATCAAAGTCATAACAATCTACTTAGCAAGCTGGCCAGATTTGCTCGAAGTTCTAACAGTTGATCTTCGGGCATCTGCCTGTACTGTCTCTGTCACTCACTGAAAGTATGTTTATTCCTACTTAGGCTTGCTTCTCCCCTTACTCATTGGGGCCGTTTTTGTTGTCCTACCTGGTTCTGGCTAAGAAACATCGTTCTGGCTCTTGTTGACCATGAAGCTGCTTCCACCAAAAGTGATGGACTGGACTTTTGCCTGTCTTTTTCACATGAGCCCCTTAGTTGTCTCTATGTCATGTCAAATCCTGCTTTGCCCTACAACAGCTGCTCCCTGGAAACTTTATTGCAGAGAAAGGGTGCTCATAATTTCACCTAATAAGAGATTGATCATCTTTATGTTGGCGACCTTTGGCCAAAGGTTGTGATCTGCCACCTCCACTTTTTTTTTCTGACTCGCTTCAGTATTTGTCAGGGCCGGAGTGATACCAGCAGCCAGAAGGTTTGTTCTGGGACAATGGAAGCAGCAAACGTAGCCAGAATCAGGCTATGACTCACTGCACCGGAGTCCTCATGCCGTGCTGGATGGGGTCCTGCCAATGCTCCTCTCTGTGACTGGGAATGTCATGGCTGGCTTTGGCAAGATGTGCACAATAATTACTGAGTGGGTTAAGGAGGAAACATAAAATAGCTGGAGTTTCAACCTTAGTGAAAGCAGGGCTATTTTATTTCAGTGTAACTACTTTCCCTCAGGCTAACCCATGTATGGCTTTTTGTAGTTATGACTCTCACCCTGTTTCACCTCAGAAAGTTAAATCTCATTTCTGCCATGCCACTTCATCATCTAATTGTTGGTTCTATGCATTATGCGAGATGGTGCTTTGGCACAGCAGGCCGAACTGATCCCTGTCGCAAGTCCATTAACTCAGATGGAGCTACCTCCAGAAACGAATGTATATAGGACTTCAGCATTACTTTAATCAGTTTTCATATTCATGAACCTGTGTATAAAGAGAGCTGTATAATTAAGATCATTCATAATGCTGCAGAGTATTCAAGTAAGTTAAAAAAGGTGACTTGTTTTTTAATGGCACAAATCAAACTCCTGCTGTGGTTATGAAGGCTTGATCCAATGTGTATGTTCAGAGGAAGATTTAATGGTTGTGCTGCAGTTCTCTGAGTCCATGTAACAAGAATAATAGTGCTTTCTGATAAGTAATGTGTTATTTTTGCTCAACACTGATGGCTATAACCAAGGCTAAAGATCATTAATATGCATAGTAACTGCATTGGGTCAATACAGTGCTTATCTTATAGCCCCTTCCTGGAAACTGGGAAAGGACAAGATTTTAGGAGATAAGCAGCTGTGTCTTTCCCTTCTCTCATGCTCCTTAGAATTCCTCAGCGTGTGAAAATACATGCACCTTTTTCTGAAGGGGAAAAAACCAGACCAGGTATAAAGCACATGCACAGTTTCATAGTATCTTGCTGTTTGCCTGACTCATTCAGAACCTAGGAAGCTGTCCTTCACCTAAAATAAGGTCTGCTGTGGGGAAGCAGAGTTTTGTCTCTGTAAGTCTACAAATGGTACTTATGGAAGAGGTTTAAAACCATTTCCTCTGTGTTTTTGACACATCATGCAATTAATAGTCAGTTCTGTATTCCCTTCTGGCTTAAGTTACAAAGAAAGGAGGAATTCAACATAGCTCTCCTTGTTTTCCACAAATCTCACAGCAACTTGACATGAAATTGTTCAGGAGGGAAGCTCAAGAACTGATCTGGTAAGGGCTTGAGAAGCAGTTTATCTGTTGATATAGACTGAGTCCTCCGCTTTTTAGGAGGATTTGGCACTTCCCTTAAAACTCATCTGAGGGAGAGGCTGTTGGACAGGAAAATACCATCTCCTCCAATCTCTTGATGAAGTGCAGATCTTACCTACAAAGGAAGCAACAATTTTTTCTATTTCTTTGCATGCTGGTTCTGCAGTCCAGGAGGCAAACCTGGCAGCATCTGTTAATATTTTATGCTATCATCCCTTCTCCCTTTAGTGTAGAAATCTCTATTCAGTCCTGGTACAGTCCCAAAGCCTGTACCAGGTCCCCTAGTTCCTGACTCAGTCCCATGCACACTTCAGCTTTAAACATTTTGTGAAAGTGGAAATGATATTGAGAGATTAATGACCTGGGAAGCTCTGTAGGTGGATCTGAAGGGTTTGTTTGGGGTTTAGATTTACACACATGCCCCTGCATTCATTTTTCTATCCCTTTACCAAAAAAAAAAAATAATAAAGCTTTTTAAATTTTGGTGTACCACTCTCGTCTTCCGGTCTACTGGCTTTTGAACCTCACAGGTACTCATTTACAGCTGCAGTGAAGGCTAACTAGCAGTTTCTCTGACACTGTACTTAGGAAATGTAACCTGATTTTTGCTGTGTTCATTTCTATGCCTGGCACAAATGCTGCTCTGCGTGGCACTGGGAGACCTGAAAAGCCGATGTAATCTTAGTAATGTTTGTATCTCTTCCCAATGAGACAAACATTAAAACACTGCTCTAAAAGTTTTGCATGGATGAGAGGATCGGTTTCATTTTAAGACGAATTTTAGTGCCTTAATATAAAGGTATCAGCAAGTCACCTAGTAGCCTGTGTTTCTGTTTTACTCATTACAGGTCTAGTAAGTGTCATCAGGAAAGTCTAAAGAACTAAGCAGCTGACAAGTCACTACAGCCTTGTTTCGTACACAGGCATGAGTTCCTATGTGTGCTCCCAGCAGTACCATGCCTGGCCTCAAATGACTCCTCCAGGAGAACCTGTGTCTTACATCTGCTAGCCCCATCAGGAAGTCTCAGATGGCAGCAGGCATCCATGCTTGGACAACTTCACTGAGCCCTAGCTGTTTGTATTAGAATGAGCTGAGGTAAGTTAGCTATTCAGTGCAGGCTCTCAAAGCTCAGTTGAACGATTTGGCTGGCTCTGGACTAGGCTGTAGGTAAAGTGTAGGTGAACTATTCTACAGCAAAAACCCCACCTGGAATGCCAGGAAAACTTCAAGTGGTTTCACAAGAAAAAACAAAATTGTCTCTGATGTTTTTGTCAAGTTCTGAACAAGATTATTCTTGATTTGTAAAACTTAACCAGATGCTGTTAAATGGCTGTCACCCCTTATTGATCATGAATTCACTGGTGGGTGAGCTGCCACAATGTTTAGCTCACAGAGCAGTAAGTCAGGTTTGTAAAGGAGTTTGAGATTCACTAAATAGAAAGACTGTTGACTATAAGACCATAATGGTGAACACAGCAATCCTTCTCAATACTCTGCATGCTTCATGCAGAAAATTCACAGAAGTTGAAGAACAAATGATGGTTGTACATTGCAGCACTTATAGAAATTTAAATTTTAATAAACTTGTGAACTTTTTCTCTTAACATCCATATCCAGCAGTGATTTAGCTTCTATATCTCTTCTCATGCATAGAGAAATACCTTCACAATTTATTAGGGCTAGATGTTCTGCAAAGCATAAGCTGGCAAATGTGAATGATTACGTCTATGGCATTGTGCATTAATGAAGATTTTCTGTGAAAGCTAAAAGATTTTGCCATAGAATTTTCCATGAATTGCAATGGTTAACATCCCATATGCAACTCATGATTATTCTCATTAGAAGTTCTGCCACTGCCTTCTTTCCTTGTGCCGAGGTCTCTGTTGTTTTATCTTTTCTTTTTTTTTTTTTCTTCTTCTGCTCCGTACAAGTACCTCAATGATGGATATGACAGACTAACTTATAAAGTAATCAGATTTCTACAATTTTTCACTGTGTTTTGCCCTCTATACTTTACCCACTCTTATCTAATGATACATATTAAGAGACAACCAATAGTTTCAACAAGTTTTTTATTCAGAGGACTTCAAGCAAGCCATTCTGGATATTCTAGAAGGCTCAAATAATTTATTTGCCAGCAACTCTTATATTTATATCCCCGGGCGTCTCCCAGCTCTGCAAAGAGGGAGAAGCACCAAAGTACTGTGGCACAGTTACTTTTTCACTGTCATTCCTGTTTTAACCTCAACCAGAAGAGCTTAACGCCTAGACAAATGTCCTAGCCACCTGGATCTATCCCATTATTAGGTTCTCTAAGTTTCTGTGAGAATCTTTAAAATCTTGGGGATTGTTCTGAAGAAATGTTTTAAAACTTTTAACTTCCAGAACCATTTCAGGATGAAGAAATGGCTTTTCAAATTCTCCATGCCTTTCCCAATATTAGATTTTATAGGTAACTTTGTTTCTGAAACCAGTAACTGTTAAACTTATTACTTGCAAACTAGTTCAGCTGTAAGCAAATAACATATAGCTAGCATTTTATATAATTTTGGTGACTATGGGATAGCAAACTACAGTTTTATCTAGAGAGCTGTGCTTTGAAAGGAGATCAGACTTTCTCTTCCAATTGCAGTTTTGTTTTGCTCCTGTGTTTTCCTCAGAAGTATCAAGATTATTATAGCTGAATAGAAAAGCAACTTTTCCCACTGCTCTGAAAGCAAAATGTAAAACAAATTAGTGTTGTAATAAAGCTTAGTCCACAATTAAAGAAAAGGAAGAAGAAAGGAATACCCTCAAACCAAATGATAAAACCAACACGTTTTTTTTTTTTTTTTTGTCCTCTTTTTTCGATGATGACATTCAGTGGCTGATTGTTGCATCAGGCCACATTTTATTCAGGTAGTTTCTGCAAGCTAGTTTTCATGCCTTTCTGGATGGTGATAAAAGCTTGGATTTTCTGAGTGATGATTAGTGTTTTTGGGCCTCTTCTCAGCGTGGAGAATTATGTTCTGATTGTCCATTCTCATCAGGCAACACTAGAAGCAATTGCTTTCTATGGAATATTTCTTGTGCCAGAGGATGCGCATCACTACTCCAAGTCTTTGTTTTCAGTCCTTCATGCCTTTCAATTGACTCAATCTGATAATACCATGTCTCTCTTGTATTGAGACCCCAGAGGTAGACTCAGCAGTTCAGATGTGGACTTAACCATGCTCAGTAGAGGGGAATGATGACCTCTCTCAACCTTGCTGGCAACACTTTTCCTAATGTAACCCAGAATATTGTTTGATTTCTTTGCTTCAAGGGCATGCTGCTAGCTTATGTTCAACTTGGTGCCTACCAGGACTCCAAGGTTCTTCTCTGACAGATTACTTTTTAGTTGTTTGGTCTCCAGCATATTCTGGTTGATGATGATATTCCTCTCTGTAAGGACTTGACGTTTCCCTCCATTGAATTTCATGACATTCTCTCTATTCAATTTTTTGGCATGTTCACATCCCTCTGAATGGCAGTATAACCACCTTATGCATCATCCTCTCCTCCCAGTTTTTTAAATCTCTCATCATCATTCTAGTTTCTTTCCTCAAGAGCTTGCATCAATAAATTGCAGCACTATAGTCATCCATCCTATCCCATCACCTCTCTGTGGGGTCAGTAATTTTACAGCTCTACAACTGCACACAGACCTCTAATACTGTTTGTTCCCCACATAATGTGTGCTACTGTCCAGGCATTTCAGAGATGTATTTACTAATGCTGTTTTCCCCAAAAAAGTGAGAGCGACACCCATAACGTTCTCTCAGCAATTCTTTATTTGTGTGCATACACTTGGCATGAGCCTCCTTCTGCTCTGATGTGGTGCGTCAACTCAGGAACACTGAAACAAATTTTGAGTGATTATTTTAAATTAATTTGCCATTATAATACCACTACTGGGTATTAAGGAAAGGCAACTGACTTGCAATTGCCTATAATAGCAATCGTTGTTAACTTTTCTGACATGTCTACATCTATACTCCCAAACCTATAGCTAAGTTGATTAGAACTAGCTGTGGTAAGAACTGTTTTACTGGCTCCCTGCCCATAAATAATATTCCATCATTTCCTGAGGGGAAAAAAGTCTTGTAGACTTGTTGCCATTTGTCCTCACATTTATTTGCAGCTCCTTATTTCCCTTGAGAAGCCTCCAAGACCATTTGGAAGTTGAATTTTCCGATGTCCTCACTGATCTCCACCCCCTTCCCTCTCAATTTCTTGGAAGGATCAGCTTATGAAGACAAATCTCCCACATTGTTTAATTCCATTATTCACTACTATGTGTCCATTTTATTTCTACTTATCAGACATCATTCTTTAGCTCCTCCTTTTTCTGGACTCATTTGGATATCAGCCCTCTGTAACACTAAAAGATGCACAGTCATATAAAAAACTGACACTTTATCATATGGCATATATATATTTAACAGCAGATTCAGCTATCAGATTATCATTAGGTAATGTGCTGACATACACATCCCTAAGAGAGATGACTGTCAACTGCTGAAGGAAAAATGGTCAAGATTAGTCTGCCAAATATATGGTAGGTATTAATCATCATCAAATAGAAGCTGAAGCAGCATTTTTGTTCAGAAAAGCAAGAAACATCAATTGAAATCTTGTTCTTTTGTTCGCAGAATTACTGTAGTATTCAGTGAACTGGGTTTTTTTTTTGCTGAATCGACTTTAACAGCTAACAGCATATTGGTCTGGTAATTTAGCAGTGGCTTTCTAGCAGTTTAATGCTTTTTCCTCTTAGAGTTCTCATAAGCATAAGCATAGAGACTTAAGTAAAATTAGATTGAATTCACCTACCACTCGAATTATCTCCATTAAGAGATTTCAAATAAAGTCTGTCCTCTCTTTCATTGATATTCACCACTATTGAAAATACCAAACCCTACTAGACCTTTTCAATATGTGTGTACTTTCCTATGCTTGGAATAGTGCTTACTTAACATTGCCACTTTGAATTCTGTACACTACTGTATATACAGACTAAATGTTAAGATGCTTATGTGAAGAACTTGCGCTTAGGTCGTGACTTAGTATCTCAAGCTTAGTGAGTTTCATATCCCAAAACAATCAATGTTAGTAAACTGATCCTCTACAAGCACAACGTTAGACTTGTTGCAAAATAGCCTTTCCTCATTCCCTCCCATTTTCTCCCCTTAGAGACATTAGTAAACTATTCTGAAATTCAAGTGGATAGGTAAAGGAAAAAAAGATGCAATAACGTACTAAGACAATTTTAATGTGATCATATTCAAGTTTTTTTACTAAGTAGATTGAACAGAGTCTTGAATGCAGTAGATGATGACTTAATTTTGCCACTTTTCATTATTACCTTTTGCCCTTTGCCAGATATCAGTCTGCCTTTCTTTAAAATAAATACATCAAGTGTTACATATGGTGACAAGGAGGGAGCTCTAGTCATGCTGATCATGGTCTAAGTAATACATCTTCAAATAAATATTTGTGTTTCTAACAGATTGTTTAAAACTGTGACGTGTGCGCCTTTGAAGACTGGGACCCCAGTATTGTTAACAATTTGCCACTAAGATTTTTACAGGAGTGACATAATTAAATTTGCTGTGTTCCTTCAAGGTTCATTTCCTTTCAGGTGAAGAACAGCTGTCAAAGAGAACAAGAGCTGTTCTAGAGAAACAGGATAATCAATTAGTGACTAGGGGAGCACTTTTAGCCAAATGATCTCATCCATTAATATAGTATTTTTCTTAGCACAGTTGAAAAATGCTGGTTTATCTGAATAGTCAATGTTAAACTTTAGAGTCCAGGTGAATTTCTAGCTTCAGACTGGAGAATGAACATTGTAAGGAGCATAAAGCTAACAATTTTTGGAATTTCGACCAGGAAAGAGAGTAATTTTCTCCACTAAATGACTTTTTAAGAATAATATCTTCTTCTATGTGAAAACTGCTGAACTGTTAACATAATTCCATTAGAGTTCTTTTAGTTCCTGCGTATCAGTTGGCATGAACATCTTGTGTTATTCTTCTAACAGCATTGCCACGAACAGTCCAACACAGAAGTCTCCTAAATTCGTTACTGTTTCCGTCAGATTTGCCAGCATTTACATCTGAAACAAGGAGGTGAGAGGATGGCTATTTAAAATGCTTTTTCCTTCCTCACATCAAATACAGTAGGTGAATCCAATGTTGAAGCAGATGAAAGTATTACTAGAGATATGAACAGAATGTATCACTAAACACTACTTTAAAAAAAGTCTTCTGTAGGAGATCTCTTGAGAATGAATTAGGGAGTATGTGATCACATTAAAATAAGAGGGTTTGCGTAGCACTAGCTGAAAGCAGAAGTCAATTTGTTCTCCTGCCAAATGGATATGTACTGAATTGCACTGAGCTTATTCATTACATGGGGACCAAATTGTGTTTTTGTTGAAACCAGTGACAGAACTATTGACCTGAACAGGATCTGGAATTAATGTTCTGTTTCTCTCAAACTTATGTTTTCACATAATTTACAAGAGGGAACATAGTAAGAATTTGTCAGAACATCATGGAGATCTATGAAGTAACTGCAGATTAATGTGATTGGAAATGAGAGGAGAATTTGACATGCTGTCTGCTGGAGAGGAAAATTGAAGTAATGAAACTAGAATGCAAAGAGAGTACTAGAACTGGAAGATGGGCTGTTATTTGGAAACAGCATGGCAAGATCGTAATAGCCACTGGAGCTCCGGGATTGCTGTATCTAACACGTGTTTTTGAAAAGAGGGTGTGGTGGAATTTCTTATTCCTCATGCTTTCTCTTAACTGCCTAACACAGCTCCTGAGCAAGAAAGAACTAGGAACATAAAATAGCTAGAAGGCAATTGAAGATAGAAAATGTTTAGCTGTAATATTTCTTTCTAAAGTTCAGCAGGAGTTGTAGTGAACAGGTACAACTAGTAGCTTTCCTCAGCAAATGGAGTGATACCTCTACTGGGCTTTTCCTGTTCTCTCAGTTCCCTGGAAAATCATGTACATCATAACATGTTCAGGGATGATATTGATGCCAGGTCACACAGTTACTGGCTGAGAGGCACTGATGTGTAGTCTGAGAATGGTTAATGTTTCTTTTCATTGCATAGCCAAAATAAGACAGAGCTATACTGCAGACTCTTTCCCGCTTATACTCTGGGGATTCTGAAATATTTCACTTTTCCTGGTGGCTATATGCAGCAAACAAAACATCATTCTGTAGTTTACATTCTTGCTGCCTGCTTTATTTAGCACCAACCCTGAAGTGACTCTGGGCACTTATAAAAAGAGAACTCTCACAACACTAAGCCCATGTGAAAGATGGTGTTGGCTTTCCTCTGTGGAGATTGAAAACAGAGGATGTGCTGCACAGTGCCAAGCCTAACTTCATAGCTATGGTAAGCTAGGGAGCCTGTTTTATGTCCCATTATTAACTGTGCAATGCTCTCTGCAAAAGTGCATTGTGGGTTAATGTTGTAACTTTTAATGACAACTTCTCTTTCCATATGAATTTGCTGGTCTGAGGGTGTGATTGATTCTTAAAAATGAGCCCTGAATCTAAATCAAAGCAGGACAGTCCTTCTCAGGAGAAGGATATATTGCAAAATGGACCTGAATTGCCACTGCCCAGAATCTTGTATTAGTAAAACTGGTACTAGGTTAGAATATAAACATTTTATATCCCTAAGAGCTAGAGATTTCTCAGTGTTACCATAAGACATCAATTAATAGAAAGTATAGGAGATACTCTGTTTCCTTTCTATATTCTAGTGCCTTCATGCCAAAAGAAGAAAGCGAATTAAACATTGAAGTTAGCTAGAAAAAAAATCCCTCATGTTCTTTTTACATTGAGTATTGAGTGTGACTTAGCAGCTAAAAACGAAGAGGAAAGACAGTGTGGTGGAAGTTTTCCTTAAGCTGCTATTCAGCAAAAGCCACAGTTCAGAACTTCCCCAAAGAGCATAAACAGCTTGGTGTAAAACATGCTTAACGATGACAAGTGCAAGGTCTTACACCTGGGTGGGAGCAATCCCAGGCACAACTCCAGGTTGGGCAGAGAAGAGATTCAGAGCAGCCCTGAGGAGAAGGACTTGGGGTGTTGATTGACGAAAGAATGAGCATGAGCCTGCAGTGTGTGCTCACAACCCAGAAAGCCAACTGTATCCTGGGCTGCATCAAAAGGAGCGTGACCAGCAGTTGAGGGAGGTGATCCTGCCCCTCTACTCTGCTCTTGTGAGACCTCACTTGGAGTATTGTGTGCAGTTCTGGTGTC
>JANRGW010044881.1:0-24889 GCA_024733675.1 Psilopsiagon aymara
GCAAGGTCCTACACCTGGGTCAGAGCAATCCCAGGCACAGCTACAGGTTGGGCAGAGAAGAGATTGAGAGCAGCCCTTCTGAGAAGGACTTGGGGGTGTTGGTCGATGGAAAAATGAACATGATCCGGCAGTGTGTGCTCACAGCCCAGGAAGCCAACTGTATCCTGGGCTGCATCAAGAGGAGCATGACCAGCAGGTCGAGGGAGGTGATCCTGCCCTGCTGCTCTGCTCTCGTGAGACCTCACTTGGAGTATTGTGTGCAGTTCTGGTGTCCTCAACATAAAAAGGACATAGAACTGTTTGAGCACGTCCAGAGGAGGGCCACGAGGATGATCATGGGACTGGAGCACCTCCCGTATGAGAAAGCTGGGGCTGTTGAGCCTGGAGAAGAGAAAGCTGCGTGGAGACCTCATAGCAGCCTTCCAGTATCTAAAGGATTCTGGGGAGGGACTCTTCATTAGGGACTGTAGTGATAGGACAAGGGGTAACAAAGTAAAACTTAAACAGGAGAAGTTTAGATTGGGTATAAGGAGGAAGTTCTTTACTATAAGGGTGGTGAGGCACTGGAATGGGTTGCCCATGGAAGTTGTGAATGCTCCATCGCTTGTGGCGTTCAAGGCCAGGTTGGACATACCCTTGGGTGGCATGGTTTAGTCGGAGGTGTCCCTGCCCTTGGCAGGGGGGTTGGAACTAGATATCTTAAGGTCCTTTCCAGCCCTGGCTATTCTATGATTCTGTGACTAGCACGCTCATTTCCATATGCCCTATTATAAAATTGAAGGTAGCAGAACTAGAAAAGACAGGTAAAATTCTTTTGCAAGCAGAGACATTGAGCGTAGTAGTACTCTTGAGCTTGGAAAAGGAATGACAGGGAGGAGGGAAGGATGCCACAGAAATCTATAAAATCATGAATGGTGGGAAGAAGGCAAGGACGGAAAGGAAATTATCAGTCACTTATTTACTGCTTCCCGTAACAGAAGAGCAATGGGCACCTAATGAAATTATTGGAGAGCAATTTTATCAGAAAAGGAAATACTTTTTCATACAAGACATAAATAAATTACGGAGCTCAATCTCACAGGATGTTGTGGATGCCAGAAATATAAATAAGGCTAAAAATGATTTTTTAAAAATCGTGTTAGAGAAGTCTATCAAGAGCAATTAAAGAAAATACTATGAATGACATACCAATTCTGAAAGCCCTAAACCCAACAATTGCTGAAAGTGAAGAAGATACAATAAGGGAGAGCCATCTTATGCTAGCCCTGGTTTTTGTTTCTATGCTCCCTTAAGTTTCTGCTGCTGACCACTGTCAGAGGCAGCCTCTAAAGAGCTACATGAGCCTAAGGTCTGCTCGATATGCCATTCTTACAAGCTGATGTACTAGCTGCTGATGTACAAAATGGAACTGTAATCCAACTCTTGTGAGTTCTAGCTTCCAGTCAGTATATTATTTTGCATTGGAAATAATGGAATTAACAACACAGTAAGACTTTGATAAAAGTAATCACAACAATTATACTCTGTCAGATTAAAAAGCAACATCTGATAAGAGAACCCTCAATCCAATAAATTCAGATTAGATATAGGAAGAAGTTTTTTACTGTGAGGGTGCTGAGGCACTGGAACAGGTTGCCCAACAAAGCAGTGAAAGTGTATGGAACACTCCATCCTTGGCAGTGTTCAAGGCGACATGGCCTAGTGTGAGGCATCCCTGCACATGGCAGGGGGATTGGAATCAGACGATTTTAAGGTCCTTTCAAACTCTACGATTCTATGATATATCCAAGCTTCTTCTAAGGGAGATATACATATATATTTTCAGAAGAAAAATCCACAATAAATTTGTTCTCCTTAGCACAAAGGTACACAGTTTGTTATCCTGAGATACAAAACCACCTCATATAACAGAAATACAAGAGTTATGGGACTAAATATTACTATCCTTACACATTTGTCACCTGCAATTTTATATTAGCATGTATCTAACAGGAAGATGTTATGACTTTAATACTAAAAACTGTACAGAGCCATCTAATAGATAAAAGTTTCTTTATAGGCAAATACATGTCAGGCTTAAATATCTTTATGAATATGGGGAACATATTCAAACCACCATGAAGAGTAGTAACTAAAACCAGATCTTGCCTAGTGATTACTGGAAAGCCAACTGTTCCAGAGGTAACTAACACCTCTTAAACTACAGGCTTTCACATATGACAGTTATTACAGTTCAAAAGAGCTATTATGTCAGGAAGTGTTTATAGTCTTGTTTCCCTTGTATTATTTGCATTCCAGAAAAATTCAGAAATAGAAAGAAGAGATGACAGCAGCATACTGGACTCAAGATACTAGTTAGAAATTCACTGTTTCTGCACAGGTAACAAGTTCTCAGTGAATCCTGCCACCTTCTGAAAACAGAATTAAGCCAGATGAAAGACTGTGGCCAGTGTAACATACAATCCTGATACAGCATCTGTAAAGTCATAAGCCAAAAGAAAAATAACTAAGTCAAAATAACTCTGCCTGGTGGCCTTCATGCTGACCCTTTTGCAGTAACATTAACAGCAGGAGAAAATGCAGAGGGCCTTCTCTCTCTACTTTGAAAGCCACCTTACCCATTAGGAAGTTACAAAATAACAAAGCACGTCCCACCAGACAACCTTCAATGAAGTACCAAATGAGGTAGTAGCTTTGTACATGCTCGCAGAATTCAAGCTGTAAGGCTCATTCCTTCCAACAGTTTACTTTTAAAACACCACAGAAACTAAAAGCTCCTCTTGTGAACTCATGCTTGTTTTCAGCACTTTCGACAGAAATTTTTACAATTTTATATTGTGCCTTGTGTTACCTGGTGCTTTGGAAATCCCAGCTCCTGGAATCATGAAAAAAATCACAGCTTGTCCATTTAAAAAAAAAAAAAACCCACAAAATAAACCAAAGAAACGTCTCACTACAACACGCGTGTGTGTGTCCCCTCCAAAAAAATAAGCTGACAAAATTAGAATGAAAACCCTAAAAGATAAACAACGACCTAAAATTGATTCTTGTTCTCGCAGACACATTCTATATCCCTGTTTGGGGTCAAGGTGTATTTGTTTCAAGAAAAAATTGTAACTTTTTTCAACAGCTTTTAATTGGTTTCTGGTGTAAATTGGAACATTTATTCTTACTCATCAGCACTACAGCATAGTTTTTATAAATGCATGATAAGCATTCTTGTGCAATTAAAGATGTAAAAGAAGTATGTTAATAATAAAGAAGAGCAACACCTGAAAACTCCCTCCCCTTCCTTCTGAAGAGCCTTTCTGCTTCCAGTGCTCAGTCTGTCCACTTGCCCTGTCTGCAGATGCAGTGGTTTAGCAGAAGAAAATAAGAGAGACCTAGTACACAAATGCTAGTTATGCTCCCTTACCTACAGTAAAGCTTCTGTTGTATACATAAAAAGAAAGGTTAAAATAAAAAATAAGTTGGTCAAACACATAGAAGGAAGCACACTTGCTATATTTACAGAAACATCAATGGTACAAAAGTGAGAATTCAATTATGACATGACATATGATTCTATTACGATATGACATATGATTCTATAAGAGAACAGAAAAAAGGATATTCTGTTAATGATCACACATTCACATTGATAGTTGCAAAAGGGCCTTACTTCCTAATATGTACCCTGAATACTCGGAGGCAATAAAATTCTTACAAAGCCCAACACACCCATCTGAGTGCAAAAAAAAATCCTGTGTGAAAAATCAAGTAAACTTCCTATTCTATGCCACTGGCAGCTGAGCCCTGAAATCTCTGCTTTTCTGATGCTGCCTTCCTGCTTTTCAGATCTCTTTGTTAGGAAAATGTTGGTTATGTTTCAGCACAATTAACCACAGAAAGCAATGTAGTCCAGAGATTACGAAGTTCCTAAGTCAATCAACTGACAGTCTCCAGTGGCAAAAAAAAAAAAGGAGACTCATTATTCTGGCTTAGTTAAGCACAAAAGAAAATAAGGTAATTTGAGTTTAACACTAAATATTATCTTGAAAGCCTGCTACAGCTACAGAGCATGACATATGATGTTGGCTTGCCTACAAAACTGTTGAAATAAATTTCAAACAATTTTACAAAGGCCAAAACAGACCACTATTTCTCATTATTAGTTTGGTTTTGTTAGGAGCAAATACAGTTATGGCATTTAAGTATAATTCCACAAATGAAGGCAAAAAGTTGTGTACAGGTTTGTGTGAACCAGCTGACAAAAGATTGTTTTTCTGTCCTGGCCAAATTGCTTGATTTAGGTCTAGCAAAATGAGTAAAACCCACCAATGTCCAAGGTACTAGTCATCATTCTTTGACAGATCCCAATCAAATACTGGCTATAAACCACCTTACATTTCTAAACCCCAAAGCCCCATTCAGTACATCAGAAGTTGCTTTACCTTGAACTTCAGGGAACGACTAGGGGTAGTGCTCTTACATTAGACAACTTTTTTGTTCCCTTTGACTGCAAGGAAAATAAAGCAATCCCAGGGGAGGAATCTCTGACATGTGAAGGAGAAACTAGAAGTCCAGTTCATAATGTATTTTAAACCTATCTAAAAACATTCAAGGGCTATGGATCAGAAGTTTAAAACATCACTTGTCAATTCACTACTGAAATGATCAGCATTCAGAAAGATACCTTTACAGTATTAACTGCACACCATGCACTCTCTGCAACTGAAGCTGTCAGATACCAGCTCATTTTCCACTGAGCAGAATTTTTACTAGCAGATAAGATAATTGTATTCAATATCCAGAGCTAAGTGGCACTGCCAACCAGAGCTACTAAGAAGTAAAATAGAAGTGCTACTTACAGTTACTAGACGGTCCTGCATAGTTCAGTGTGTACTGATCTGCTACCAGCATCCTTTAAGTTTGCAATATACATGCCCCAACAGCTTCATACTCTCCGTCTCCGTAGCATCTCCAGCTCAAAAATGGGAAAATACACTGGTATGTTTAAGCAGACACTTAGCCAAATGAAGAATGGTGCTTTAGTGGGAGAAAAGAAAAGCCACCCCCATCCAACTGCCAGTAGATGTAAAAGAGGAAACACTACATGTTGACCACATAAATGACTGCTTTTCCTAATAAGCAAAGAAAAAATGAGAGAGATGGCTATTCAGGAATTACAGCAGCATGTGCATAACAGTGCATTCTCTACTGAATTGATTCCAGCTTGCAAGACATTGATGTATTTTCTGACTGACTCTGCTCAGGAGACAAGCTTTTGAAACAGTACTTTCAGCTCACAAGCCTTTAGATATCAATCACATCAAGATTTAATCAGCTCAACTTTGGACCAGAACAGCTCCTCGCCCTGCAAATCAACTCCTAGAAATATATTTATATTAGTTTTTTCTCCTTAGCTGCCTGCATAAACAGAAAAAGACTTAGAAAACGTATAGCAAAGATCCACTCTTTGAAGACAAAATCCTTCTTAAGGCTGCTAACCTCGACTCCCTGACGGTGCATTGCAGGAGTGGTAGAAATTGATTTAGTGAAAGGCTTCTATTAGTGAGAGCGCTGTTCTCATCGCAAAGTCCCTCCCCTTGTTATAATCAATAATTTAAGCAAAGCCAAGAATCATGTCAGCCAAAATGACCAGGGTAACCTGACTGTCTTTTTCTTGCAGAGTATTAGTAAAATTAAATTAAAGTCTGAATGGGAATGTATTCCAATTTAAAAATTAATGTGTCCAATCTGAGTTGTGCATTTTGGCTTTCATTTTGAGAAAGGCAGGAGGGATGGGCTCCTTTGTTCCTTATCAAAAACTTCTCAGTTCAGGAAGGAGCCCAAAATCCACTTCTAAAAAGTAAAAGAAGCCATAACCTTAGAGTATTTTATCAGTTACGTGCCAACAAAAACGAGCTCTACAGACTTACAACTCCTGAGTATTATGACAGTGCTACTATACTTTCAGTGCACTCCAACTATCCCTGAATGCCGAAGCGTCCCATATTTAAATTTAGCACTGCAGAATCTCAATACAAAAGCAATTAAAACCAAAATAATAGGAAAAAACCCAGTCGGTATTAAATTATGTCACTGTTTAAGAAGAAAATAGTTTCATTAAGAAACAATTTCATTAAGAGTCCTGAGATGGACTACTGCAAGGATTTTGTGTGAAAATTCTACTAGGTAATAAATCAGTCGAGTGTATCATATGATGTACATACAAGATGATTAACATAAAAATAGCAGTGAAGAACAATCCCTGGAACGCAACATGACACAGAAATGGATAAAAACGCCCCAGAGACCCTACAAGCAGGGAGCAAAAATACATGCTTTGTATTTAGGGCTGTCCTCCCCCTCCCCTGGATCTGTCATCACTCAAGTATCATGGATAAATCTACTACGTAAACTGAAGGACACGCTCTGCTAGGCTTTAGAAATCCAGATCTCAGGCACTGCAAGAAACCCACTTAATGTCATTACCTTGAGCTCTGTGGCATCCTGATATTGGACATTTACAACCTAATGCTGAGTACCCAGGGGCTCCATACATCTCAAAATGAAGCAATTGAGCCTTAATGGCAAATGTATGTGCTTTCATGGGATTGCTTAAAAAAGGCTTCATGTCCCTTAAGGCAGGGACCATACATCCACTCTCAAGCAAGCACTGAGTTCAGAGCAAGGTCTCTGCCGTATGCTAAATCCCATCATACCAGACCTCTCCTGGCCCATGGAGATGGCATGGTACTACCCCAAATCCACCCACCTTCTCTTGCTGCCACAGCAATGAACTCAAGGCTGCCTGCAGCACCATCTAGTCCATGTCTTGGCGGTAGATGCTGTGTGTTTCTGTGTGTTTAATGCCACAGCTTGCAGTAGCAGAGTTGTGACTCAAGGGACCCATAACCTCAATTCAGCCAATCCCATGTTGTTAATTAAAGCAGAACTAAATTTCTATCAGCTAAAGTTGATTTGTGTAAGAGTTAGTTATTTGAGGAACCAGCACATTTAAACTCTGGGGTCTAAAGAAGCTGCTAACCTAGGGAGATTAAAAGAAGTGTCTGCAAGTGCAAATACACCAGGGCAGTTACCTTCTATTTGCTTTCCCCTCCAGTGACAAGCTCACCACTGCTTAAGGAACCTGATGCTGCAGATGCTCAGAGAAACAACTGCCCCAGCCCAGGCTCAGGGTTTCCACTCCGTAGAGGATTTAGCTGCAGAGAGGCACAAATCACTTCTGAGCAGGGGCCTCCCAAACCTGTACCAGCCACCCAAAATTGTCATACACCCAGGTGAATTGCTGCTACCCTAGCAGCTGTGCGATCCTCCACAAGCTCAGGGGCTCAGGGTGAAGACCAGAGGCTCATTCTGCTGAGCAGCAGCACCGTTTCTCTACCACACCTCCCCCAGCTAAGATACAGGAGTACAGAAGACAACAAGCAAGCAGTCAAAAAGGCTGCAAAGAACTCCCACCTAGCAGAATATAGGTGTTCTCAGCCTGCCTTAACCAACAGTGCCTGCAGATTAAGAGTCCTCCCAAAGGTAACACTGTTTTTAACTTTCCTTCAGCAGAGTTTTCTATACCCATTTCAAAGTATCAGTCAGGTGGCCTGAAGTTTGGCCCAAGTTCTATGCAGCATTCAAAAGCGCTGAGGCAGAGGTTTACTGGATCGATTTTGGTCATTATTACTTGTACAGCTTTATGAAACAGGAACTTCATATTTTTTAAGGGGGGCAGTTAGCCTGACATGAGTTGATGATGGCTTTTTTTTCTGTGCAACCTCCTACCTTATCATCCCTCTGAAAGAGCTATCAGAACCCTGACTTTTTCCTCATTACTTTCTCTCTTTTCCCTTATGCAGTTTGTTTTCCTTTCCTCTTTGCTTGGTCCTGCATCTGACTGGACCTGAACTGTTTCCATGGTCTGAGGAGAGACCTTTAGGAACATATAATGCTAGGCAGAGAAGAGCTTTTTCAGCCAGACTCATGCAATCTCAGAGAGGACAGGCAAGATCCAGAATGACACCCAGCCACCACTGAAAAACAGAGAAGCTTAAAAAGCTTCCAAATGTAGTTTGTCAAGGAAAGTACCAGACACAATTAAGCTATTCAGTATTTCTGAAACTTGACCTTTCCCTACAGATGTTCAGAGGAGCCTTCCACTTGCCTATAACATACAAGCAGCCCTGTGTAAAAAGCATATGCTAGCATTTCTTAGCAGTACCCATCAAAGTAAACTGCACTACAGAGTCAGGGGAAGCTTGTGCTCTGAAGGCACAGTGAATTACCCTGCAGCTTCTACCCAGGTCACAGTATGATGCTGGCATTCAGTTTCTTGTGTTGTCTCACAACAACCTCTATTCCCTATTGTCACTTCTCACTTTCCAATAGCCAGGCCTGCAGGCATTTGTTTACCCCAACAACTTTACATTTTACTGAGTAAAATAATATTTTTAAAATGCTCAAAATCATTGCACTGCACTCAAAGCAGCACTTCAATTCTGCCCAGATTAGGAATTACATACTCTACTAAACTAGCAAGGAAAATGTTTCTGAAAAGTCGAGCAAGAGAGGGCAAAATAAGCTAGCTTGTTCCAGCTCCTGACCACAGGCCAGCAACCCAGCTGGTTAACATCAAAATTAACAAAGCTATTTCAGTTAGAAAAGGGCCACATTTGACACTGTTTTAGCCAAAGCACTAAGCTAGGCACAGCAATGCTCTGATAGCCAAAGCACAGCCACTAGAAGGCAAATGTCTCTGAACTAGGAGCACCCAAGGATGAAAGTCACACTGGGAAAAAGCTGTATTTTGAAATATGACAAACCACTCTAGACGCTTTAGGCACAATATAGCAGAGATTAACCAAGGAGTGATTTTTAAGACAAAGCCAGACCCAGAAAAAGAACAAATTTAGCTTCCGCAGGGGTAGATGTTGCAGGCTCTATGCAACTGTTTAATTCATTTGTGAGAGTTACTCGATGTGCATCATGCTTAGCCTATAGTTGTTCCTCCAGAACACAAGTCCTCATTCTTACCTCCTGTCGGCTGCCTGTCTTGGACACCAGCAGGCATCTCAAGGGACAACAGGCAGGCAGTTGAACCAAGCCCTCCCTAGAGAGGAAAACGAATGGCTCTGATGAAATAAAGAATTGTTATCTTTTTGGTAAACAGTAAGTATGAAACCGCAAGCGTGACTACACAACATATGCTGGAAAGCCAAACTACAGAGGTTGGGAGAGGATGCTAATCACTATTGTATAAAACATCTATCCTGCCATTCCTCACTGTGAACACATTAATTCACTTTTCACACCTATTTTTATTAACTATCCCAATTCAAAAAGGTGCTGCTCACTGCTCTTTCCTGTAGAAATTCTGGTTTTAAGTCAGAGCACTTATCTGAGGATCCAAGATATGGATTTAGGTAGTCCCACTGCAAACCAAAGGGTTTGCAAAACCAACCTGACTATTCAAGTGCAACAAGCGGTCTCCCTGTGCAACTGCACGTAGTGGAGAGAGTCATCTTTCAAGTTCAATTTACCTTCAAGTACAATTTATTTTATGGCCTTCTACCAGTAGACTGAATTCTGACAGTACTGTGAACATGGTGCAACCGTGTGGCCTTTTAGGTTTTATTTCTTTTAAACTGGCTTACTTTTTCTTTCCTGAAGTCCTCTTACAGGGATATCTAAAAGAAAGATCCACATGCAGTTAGTTATTCCATATACAGAATGTTACCTACACTGCAGATACACAGCAGCAGCCACCTTTCCTACTTCATAAGCAGTCAGCAAATGGCGGAGGCCAAGACTATAAAGCATGCACTGCTCTTAATACACCGTTATCAGTAACATGCAGGATTAAAAACCCAGCTCAATATTAAAAGCTGACAGGTCATGAGATGCATAGCAGGTGTGAACCAGAGCTTCCTTTCCCCAAAATCTGAAAATTGGTGTTTATCTAGAATCTTACAATTGTACAGGTGATAATACATTCTTTTTCTAGTATTGTAGGGTTTGTCCACAGTTTAATTGAATGTATTTTTACTAACATGTATCTTTGTCCATAATCAGGAACACAGAAAACATGTTCTGCAGTAAATACCATACTTGTTATTTTGATGTCTATAACAGATAGATACTGCAAAGGAAAACACTGCTTTCTTAAGAGGACATCCATTTTAATTTTGCCAAAGATGATGGTTAAAATCAGAGAAGGAACTGACCCATCACTATAAATCTGATTCATCTATGATTTGCTGTTAGTTTTACTGTATTAGAGGGCTATTTTACCTAAATGACTGTTATTTCAGAATACCAGGCTCTATCTAAAAGAGTGACACTCCTGATCCCCAAGAACCAGACTCACTGCTGTCATTTCTCTACTGGGTTGAACTTGATTATTCGTAACTGGCTATTAAACTGCTCTCCTGTGGATTTGCTTGGAGATCAGCAGCAGACAGGCATTTGGTATAAGGTGCATGCAATGGTGGCACACCCCAAAAAAGAGAAGATTCCCCTTTGTTGTTTTCAACAACAGAGAAACAAGGCACTGGGTGAGGAGCCAGGGAGCAGAGAAGGCTGGTGGCCCCGCACAGTCCCCCACAGCTCTGAAGTAAGCAGGGAGGATGACTGTCCCAGAGCAAGAAAACCTGCAGCTCTCTAGCACTGAAAGTCCCATATCTCAGAGACCTTCCTAATTCTGGGTCTATCCCATGCTCTGGAAGGAGGGTGGTGGTGTTCAAATTAAGATAAAACAGGAAGCAAAAATGTTTAAATAATGCACCTGTGTTTTAAAGGTGCTCTGGTAAGCTTCACCAAAGGGGAAAAAAAAACCCTCCCACAAATGGCACTAGCATTACCCACATCCTCCCCTAGCTAGGTCTGGGCTCTGGCCATGTGCTTGTCCCCTGCTGTTCACACCATAGAGATTCCTAAAATGTAGGTGATACTGATGAATACACAGAGACAGAGAAAGAATAGGTAGGTGGTGTAATAACGTAAGATGTGTTTACTTTGAAAGCTAGACTAAGAAAACTCTCTTGAGAGAGGAGGAGGAAGCATCTCCCATGATTTAAAATGAGTTCTGGGCCACCTGCAGTTTCAAAGACATCTGGAGCTGGTATTTGGTTACCCACAAGACTCTCCAAATAAGAGCAGATTCAAGTGGATCAGTGCCGCAGATCCTGGAGAAGATGCAGTGCCTGAGGCTAAGAAAGGCAAGCTTGGTTGTCTGGGGAGGGTCCTGGGTGTCTGTCACCTCCAGTGGCAAGCCCCTGCCTGCCTGTAGGAACTGCTGCCTGAAACCCATTAGGGCTAGACACACACTAAGCATCTTGATAACATCCTATCACTCTGCTGTCTGCAAGTCTTTTCTGCGTCTCAAATTCATTTTTGAAGCATGAATCTCAGAACAAAGGTTAAAAAGCTAGAAGCGCTCATAAAATTCTCTGGAAGTTGACACCAACATAGTCCTTCTCAAGAAGCAGATACAGATAATATCTTTGGAGGAGAAAGAAATTTCTTCAAAACACAATTCTTATACTGTACTGCGCTTGTCGTGCTTGGTGCTCCTGTTATTAATGGGCTCTATTATATATGTTTAGCCACATTACTGATCAGCAACATTAACATTAGCTGGGTTGTTTAATAACCAGCCATTTGTTTGGCATCTTTAAATTGGGTTGACCTCATTCAGAAAGTCAAGCCTCTTGAAAACAACTTTTCATCAGACCACAAGCAAAAGTATCCTGCCCTAAGGAGAGTTTAGGAGGATTTTGTCTAACCAATGAAGCATCCTCAAGTGCAAATGTAAATTATTCCAGGGCCTTGAATTACACACCTCCAAAACACTTGAGAACAAAACAAACAAAAGCCCCCACAAAACAACATTCAGTTTTCCAGTATTTGACTAATGAATTCCATTAACAGAGGGAAAAGAAGGACAAAATAATTCAGAAGCCCTGACAGAAGCACACTGTTATTTTAGACAGTGTCCTCTCAGGAAAACAGTATTTCTATCACATTCCTCTGCATCCTGAAGTGGAAAATATAATCTCTGGATTGAACATTAGTAATTTTCCATGTAACTCCTGGAAACAGTTAATGGACTATTTAATGGACTTTAAAAACACTCTTTTAATGGACTAACTGTTCTCAAAACTGCTGTCTTTCCTCCCCCACCCCTACCATCCAAGGAGTCATATGACTAAAACTGTCTACTTTTGCAGATATTTCTTCCAGGTGTGTTCCTCCCTTTGGTCCCCAACATTTATTATTGGAGCAAGGGCTGGAGAGCACTGAGCTACAAAGACCCCACGCAGATGAGACGGCAGTGAAGAGCCCTAACTGTGCTCAAACTCTTGGATCACATGGATGGGCACCACCAGGGCTTGCTGCACAACTCCCCGAGTCAGGAGGGCTTCCCTTCACCTATGCTGGCACACAGAGACAAGAAGGAATGAAAGACTACACTAAGAAAACTGGCAAGATCTACCACAGGAAAGCACCACATACCGCTGGAACAGATGGCACAAGCCCACTGGGGCAACATGTCCACTGAAGGGAGGTTTAAAACCATATCAGATGATCACAGGAGAGCCAAGATACCACCAGTCCTTAGTTTCTGAGGTTTCTTCTTCTTGCCTATTCCTAAACATAGGGCTCACATCTATTCTGTGACCCCAGTGGGGTTAGATATGGCCCCTTGGGAATGTCTCAGGTTTCTGGTCAACCACCACTAACAAACACATTGGATGCCCTTTCTGCTTCTGGAAAACTACTTCTCTGTCACAAGCATGGCAGAAAGGTGCAAGTGGATTTCAGAAAGCAGCAAGTGCTACTCTATTTCCTTCAGCACTTCCAACTCCACTCACTGCTGTAGCACCCAATATTTTGGCAAGTGAGATAACTCCTGTAGCTTGACCTGGCACAGTGAGAGGTGAATGCTTGCCAACTGGCACCACAGTAACTCAGGCAACTCTTGAAAAAGAGATGGAAAAGGCACTGGCATTTACAGTGCAAAACACTTAATGTTCTTGACCCTGCCTCAGAAAAGAAAGTTCAGTTCATTTACTGAACTTTAATTCCACCTCTTATCTTATTGCCCTTCAATCATCCTTGGAGATACATGAACTTGCCTAGGGATGGCACATCACTAAAATCTAGAAGGCTGGAGAACTTAAGGACAACTAGAAAATCTGCCCCTAAATGAGTCAGTGTGGAGATACCTGCAAAAGCTGCGAGTCATCCTGGCATCCATTATTGACTTAAGCTCTCTTCCATCCTATCAATTGTTAGTTCATTTTTGAAGGGAATTGGAAACAGTGCAACATTTTTATCAGAGTGGAGGTAAACTCAGGGTAGTCAATAATCCTAACAGATGAATGTCTGCAAGTTGCAAATGTTGGATGTTTTTAGAGTCCATGAATACTTACAAAGGCATTTTAAAATCAGTGATCCAATCCAGTTTAACAGGTCCTATGTCCTATTCAGTACTCCCTGACAGTAACGGCAGGGATAAGAAAGAAACCTCTCTTCCACTTTGCTCTTGAAAGGCAATTCTGAGGTTTTCTAGGGCTGGTTTTGAAACTCTTTTCTTATAGAGACTGAACTTGAGTTTCTGGATGTATTTCTGTAACTGCCTGTCATACACTGGTTGCTGGTATGGTGTAGGCAGAGATACTTTAAAAAAAGCCCTTTACTCTGCTTTAGAAGAGAGGTGAACTCCAAGAGGTTTATGAATTTATTTTTTTAATTATTTTTTTGTGTGTAACAAGGAAACTCACCATACTCAGCAGCCGAAGTTCCCCTTTATTTCCATAGTGGTTACTAAACAAGCTAGTTTTCAGTAAATATAAATTTTCTACCCACAGCTTCTCATTGCCAAACCTGCACAGAAGGATCCAACAAGCTCAGCATTAAGTTATCTAAACACCTCCTGTTGATAGCTTCTCCAGAAAACGCTATCAGTGATATCATGCATATTATATCAAGTATCCCAAGAAACAGCATTAACACAAACAGCAATTTTAGTAAACTGAAAACTTTTTCATTTGCACTTCATGAAAATTATCCCTTTTAACAGCAAAGGACTGTTACATATAAAAAAGAAGATCAGAAGATTCATTATATGTCACAGAGTGCTTCTGGCTGCGATTTTAAAGCTATCTACATATTAAAATAACTCATTATTGTCATAATCATGCACAACTGACATGCTATGTGGATTTAGACTGCGGTAGCATGCAAACAATATATAATCTGTGTGCTGTAATAACAAAACCACTTAAAACACAAACAATGTATGACCAGCTTGTTTAGCCCCACACACTTTTATCACTTGCTTTATACCCAAGCCAGTATATAGAGTCCATTAACTAGAATAAATTAGATCTCTAGAGTTTTAAAAACAATACAGAAGCGCTGCACATCAAAACAGAGCTAGTGCAGAAGTCACCGCTACTGCACAAATAAATAATGAGCCCAGTCTTGCAAAATATGAACTGCTATGGTTTCAGCTTCTGAGTATGAGTATGGAACTGTCGCACAAAAATCCCCAAAACATAGAAATTAAAATGACCCAAGGTTTGGGAGGCCGCCTTTAAAAATAAAGAATTCCATCAAATGACTGGGGGCAAAGGGGGGACATCAGAGCATTTTGTATTAGAAAAGTAAAAATCTTTGCTGAACATAAAAATTATTGTTTAGAAAAGTTTGTTGTGTGCAGGCAGCTATCAGTAGTTTCGCATCTCCGGGTAATCATGTACTTCTCACAACATGTACCCACTGATTAGTGAAGAGCAATTATTTAAAACTAGAAAAGGTGCATTTAGCCTATTTGTAGGATCCTGCCTGTAGCATTTGCTGGTGTCTTTCCTAAAGCGGCTTCCCCAGTGAAAGCACCACTAAATCACATCTCTCCTTCTAGCCACCAGCTGAGAAGTGTGAAGCAGCATGTTTCTAGACCAGTGGCTGTGAGCAGCCTTTACTTGCATACCTGTTTCATCAGGTGAGCTTGGCGAAGCACTGTCCTGGGACAGTGTAGTCCAGCTGGAGTCCTCATCACTTGGGGCCAGGTTTTGAATCCTATGGAGAGCACAATCTGTTTTGGCCCCTGTTTTCGGGTGGTCTTTCTTAGTCTCAGGGCTTGATGACACTGCAGCAACTTGGCCATCCTCTGGGCTTGATGGCTTGTTTTGTTTCCGGGGCAGGCCTTCCCCATTGACAATAATGGTAGATGCCTGGCTGTTGCTTTGTGCAGATTTATCTTCCATGGTAACAAAACTCTGCTCTAGCTCTCTAGCAGATGTCTCAAGATCCGCATAGTAATTCAGGAAGCTCTTGGTCCTCCTTGGCTGCGAGGGTAGTATTTCACAGCCAGAGGAATCCTGCGGGATCGGCTCTTTGCCTTCAAACTTCTCAGAAGTTACGTTTATGCCTGCAGTGGTAGGGAGGTTTTTGTTGGGATCTTGCTGTCCCTGCTCGGCGGCTTTCCTGAGCTGGTTTTCTCCATTCTTTACCAGCTTTATATTGGCAGAGCTGTTCCCCAGAAGGGGCTGCGCTGCTGGATCGGAAAGACCCATGGCTGTCTGAATGTTAGTCAGCGCATACTTTTTCCTGCACTTTGGAGGAGTGGTGTTCTTGGTCTCTGTGTGCCTAATCTCTGCATTCAGAAGTTCATTGTGAGAGGAGCGCAGGTTGAGCGTGTTGGGTGGGGTGGCAGGGCTGTTGCGGTTCACAACGTCCGTCGTGCTGCTGCTTGCCATAAACACTGCCAATGCGTCCACGCCAGAGTCAACTAGAAAAGCAAAAGAGACAGTCATGAAACAGACTCATTCATTGCACACACTATTTTGTTAGGGCTTCTGGTACAGGGATGCAGCACTTTACATAATTGGTTTACAGTAGGAAAATTACAACAACCTAAGTGGGTAAGAGAATAGACAAAAGCTGAACTTATCAAATAAGGAAAAACAGAGGCAGAAAAAAAAAAAAGATCACCAGGACCATGAAGCTGAGAACAAGCAGTAAGCTTGACACAAGGCAGTTTCAGGGCAGTTTTCCCATGTCTGACTCTGTTTCAAGCAGGCTTGGGGACAGGAGAGGTGCCCTTTGCAAATGTCTGAGAGTCCAGAAGTCATCCTTATCATAATTTCATTCTAGTATTTCATATCTACCTATGATGAGGAGGGGAAAAACTCAAGTGCTAAGCACTAGGAAGCAGAAAATATAAGAAATTTCTAAGAGACACAGGCAGATGCTGCTCCTTTTTCAGCGAGGGTAGAACTCAAGTACCATTAATTTTCAGCCTGACTGCCCAGTCAGCTGTTGTCTCTTCAAACCTGCATTTTCTCTGCTCTTTGTCGGTCTCTCTCCTTCCTTGTGTTTTTTCTTTTATTTTGAGGTGGGAAGTAGAGAGTCAGAAAGCAAACAATGCAAATAGTAGATTATTTCAAAAAGGTGCATTTCATTTCTGGAGGGGGGAGAAATCCCCTGGCAAAATATCCTGCTCTAATTCAATCAGCTTTAAAGAAAGGACTACTCCAGAGATGAAGATGGTCACTATTTCTACAGCTCACAAAGTTCAAACTTAAGGACAAAGCATACATCCTAGAGCACAGTACACATATTCCGCCATTAAAGAAAACCATTCATTTACCTATTTTTAGAGATGTTTTTGGATTTTGTTAGCCAGGAGTGCAGCTCACATTTTGAAAAAGTATTAAGTTTATTGAGGGAACAGATTTTTAGGCCATGAAAAATAATCAGACTATACATTTTTTTTAAAAAATGTAATTTGTTCCTGTACTGTCTCTTTCTGGCTCTCACTAATCTGCACAACTCCATGAACACCTCAATTTACATACTGTAGTAATCACTGTTGTTTGACACCTAGCAACCAAATTAGAGGCCAATTAATAAATCACTCCCATCTGGCACAGCAGGAAACACCCTTGCTGTTGTTCCTAATTCTCAGGTATCACTGACTGCTTATATTGCACATAAAAATGTGTCTGGGGCTTACCCAGGAATGAAAAGCTGTAATTTGAGCTAGCCGATGACAGATCATTCCAGCTGAGTAGTGCTGCATCCTTGTGTGTTTGATATATGACAAAATTGATGGCTGTACAGATTTATAAGAGATTAAATATATGGGTTTTAAAAGAACATGTACGTAAACACAGCATGAAAAGGTGCACACCACAATGTTACCTAAACGCACACACAGTTGCTAGTGTTCCCTCCTCTTTGACGTGCTGTCAAAGCTGCACACTTCCAACCATCACTCTGGTTCATTTAAAACCAAGCAGACCAGCTATACTCTTTGTTCCCAGAATCACACACCGAGAACAACTTCTGAAACTTGCTCAAACCGGAATTTAAAGTAGACTTTACAAACGTTGGTGTCTGCCATTTCCTCAATCCCCAGTCAGTCAGGTCTAGACCAACCGCAAATTCTTTGGAAGACAGGTCACCCCATGCACACTACAAAAAAGCCATTAGGTAACAGTCACAAACGTCCTAGAAACAATTTCAGCTCTAGCCACAAAAGACTTACAAAACACAACTGTCACATAATCTTCATATAAGACAATAATACACATTGCTTTCCGCAACTAACCTAGATCTAACCAAGTCCAATGAAAGCAAGGTCACATCCATCCTACATGATATTACCAAAGCACATGTTTTAATCAAAACCATGAAATGGGCTGCGCTTATGGAGTGGCTGCTTTATGTTTTTTCCAAACCCATCAGAAGTCTGGAAGTTATGCAAAAAAACCCCAAACATTAGGGCAGGAGAATTTTGACCCACTACCTGACCTTTAGAATCTACTGAATCACACAGTTATCTACGGATTTCATTAGATTATATTTTATTTTATGATTCTGCAAATTAAAACAAGCATTTCTTTTTTACATCAATAAATAAAACTGCCACAATCTGGAACAAGACTGAAATTTATTCTTCTCCTTTGTTACAAATGAGCTGCTTCATGCAATGTTTGTTACTATTTTTACTACTAAAAATATTTCTTGGAAAAATAATCTTCCTAGATAAAGCCTATGTATCTGCCTGCCAGATTACCTTCAGCCAGTATCTTGCTGTTTGCATTTTGCTTATCAAAAAATATTGTGAGAATCAGCTCACAGAAACATTGAAAAAATGTATTATGTTTTATTAATCTGCTCAAAAAGCTCCCCCACTGATTTATGAAGAACACTGCC
This sequence comes from Psilopsiagon aymara, assembly GCA_024733675.1. Taxonomy (NCBI): domain Eukaryota; kingdom Metazoa; phylum Chordata; class Aves; order Psittaciformes; family Psittacidae; genus Psilopsiagon; species Psilopsiagon aymara. The sequence continues at coordinate 18,226 of JANRGW010044881.1, forward strand.
ACTGATCCATGACTGAGCCAAAGCTCCAGAAGTCTCTGTGACTCAGGCAGTGTTTGCAAGTTGGGTGCTAAATTGGTTTGGTGGATAATCATAAGCAGGAAAGTGTCAAAATGAATCTTTCACTAGACACCATCTCCCTTCCTGGCCTCATTTCAAATGATCCACCGATCATAGAATCATAGAATGGTTAGGGTTGGAAGGGACCTTAAAGATACCTAGTTCCAACCCCAGTCCATGGGCAGGGACACCTTCTATTAAACCAGGTTGCTCCAAGTCACATCCAAAAAACGATCAACAAACATGCAAAAAGTATGACAAGTTGTGCACAGAACAGAGCAGAGTTCTCTCAAGAGACAGGCACCTGCTCACTCGCCATCACCCTGCACTCAGAGCCAGGATCTGGGATGCATGCAGCCAGCTTCCCTCCATTCTTGGAAGCAGATAAAAAGCAAAGCAACAAAATAGACAAAAAGAGAAGAAGAAATACAGATGTGAAAGAGCAGGTCCTGCATCTCAGGAGCAGAAGTTGCTACCAGAGCAGGACTACCTGAAGTGCTGGAAAATATCTGAATGCAAATGTAAAATTTCACAAAAAATTGAATGCAAGGAAATGCTTAAATGCACTGAAGAAAATCTATATTGCACAGTAGAACAGCACAAGGAAGAAGAGCAACAGCCTGTCCCTCCTCCTTCATACAGGACACTGTGACACTCAAAACATGCCACTTTGCCCAGGGGACGCACATTCCAACTTCATAATTGAAAATGTCAAGGAAATGTAACTTCTTCCTGTGCCTGTAATTTCAAGACCGAAATCCCAATCATCAACCTCCCCTATCTTCTATTTTGTCTCCCCCAGTGTCCCTGCCTCCCTCACCCCAGAGGTCCCTAACACAGGCCAGTGCGGTGCCCCTCACCAGCCAACCAACACCCTGTGCCAGGGGTTCCAGGGACCTCGCAACAGGCAGACCCTGTCCCCCCAGCTCAGGAAGTTCCTCGTGCTTCCGGGCTACCAGCAAGGACAACGATACTGGCATAGGGCACCCTTCCTTCAACTGCCTTCTGCTGAAAAGCAAACACGAATGGACAAGCAGACCAGGAATCACCGAGTTGATATGTGTATCTCAGCTAAAGCAGATGACGAGCGGTAAGTTGTGAGTGAGTAAAAATAGGGTATTATAATAAAAAAATGGACTAGTGAAAAACTAATTAGAATGTTATGATTACTGGGAATAATATTAAAATGTTGGTGCTTAAAGACAGCACTTAACTAGGTAGAAGATCTGTCATAGCAATCCATTAATGGGTTTAGTTTGCTTACTTTTAAAAACATTGTCTCAGCTGCATACTTCTAACATTTAGAAACATGCCTATAGATATAGATTAATATACTTTTACCACTATAATGTGTTTAACACAAAGTATCTAAATTTTCTAAGCATCAAAATAATATAAATAACACTATTACTTGAATGGCTTTTATTGAGGTTTTTCAATCTTGTCATAAACCGTACAGAGTTGGAAGGAGGAGAGAGAAAATGCCACTGCAAACAGAAAACTGCACAACTGAGTTGTCTTTACCTCTAATGCGACTTTCTTGCATTGTATTGTCTATAGGAATACTTTGTTAAAAGTTGAACATAATTTATTCAAAAAGCACTGTTAAAAAGAAAAGAGTGCTTGCTCTTTCATGGATAAGTGCAAAATGAAAGTGAAATATGGGCCTGGGAAGGAGGAAAAGAAGTGAAAGTTTCACATATTTGCATAGCAGAATCTTTTAAAGGGCATCTGACCTGGAAGTACTTCTGACATGGCTCACGGGGCGTCAGCAATGCATCAGGAAATAGATTATAATTTGAAATCTGAAAAGAGGGATCATTTAAGAATTAAAACCAAAGGAAAACACAAAATATAACTACCACATTTCAGAAGTTCCTGAGACATGTTAAGCATTCTAAACAAACCCTGGAACATAACAGTGAGGATCTTTTGAGCTTTCAGTGATATTTGATAGTGATTAAAGTATGGGAGATGCTAGTTTACAGCAATTAAAAATATTAATGACATTTTTCTTAATGTACGCTTGAGGACCACAAGTTCAACAATAATCTCCAGTTTTAATCAACATATTCTAGCAAAAACTTCATGACATTAGAAAACATTGGGGTTTCCCCAATGACCCAGCTACAGCTTACTTGGGAAACTACAGCAGCATTGGTAAAAATAAACAGAGCAGTCAGGCATGTTTCACAAGAAAGTCTGCAGGATGCAATCCAGCATGGGAAACCAGGAAGCATAGGCTGCAAGGTTGATCCCACAGAAGGGAATCATAAAAAGCAAGCTAGCAGCAAGCTCTTGTACAGGACTCTTTCCTGGCCATCTTCTCTCAAGGAAACCATTTTGCCTTAGTCTCTGGTTTGGATGTGAATACACTGTGAGACAAGGCATTTCTATGCACTTACGACTCTTTCTGCCATTATGACTAGGAAACATAGGAAAGAAAGAATACAAACCTTTTCATAAAGCAGATTTCCTTTAATCTGTTGAGTACAGAACATTTAATGACAAGCTCATGCTACGGGGCTACAGCCTCAGGACCTGTACACTTTGGCTGTAGTCAAACCCTTAGCAGCTAGAGAGAACATCTGTGTTATACAAGAATTGCAACTCAACACTAGCTAACTCCCTCTGCTTCAAAGGGAGAATTGCAGTGCTAAAACATTAATTCTTAATTAAATACACTAACATTCTATGTTCTTACATCTGCATTCATTTTTTGACTAAGACCAGCTAAATGGTAATAGTTAAACAAAATGTCAGCCAAAAGCATCCTAATAAAATCTAGATTAACATTAATGAAGCTGAAAGCTAAATCAAGACTAGAAACTTTCTTAGTGTCAAGTGTCATTGTACGCCTTCGTGCCTATGTACATAAACAAATTCCAGGGGTCATTAAATACTTTCAGAAGGAAAAGGGAAGGAAAACACTTGAATAAGGTGCTGTTATAAATCAGAGCAAGCGATGATGTTCCTACAGCCAGTGGTTTTCTTTTTGCTGCTTCCTTTACATTAACATCTCTGCTGGACTGAGCCTGGAAGCTGGAGAGAGAAAGCTTAGCAAAGCCAGGAAAACAAATTCCGACAGTGGCCAAAGCCATTTTGGGAATGCAAGAGCAGGAAAGGAACATGGCTCCAAGCAGCTTGCACATGTGCTCTCAAATTCATCTCTAGACTCCTCTATACAAACCTCAGAGTTGTTGAAGATAGAAAGGACCTGTCAAGATCATCTAGTCCAAGCACCCTGCCCAAGCAGGGAATCACTGCTGCCCTATCTGCTCCACTCTGGTTCTGTCCTCCTATCATGACAAAACCATCACTTCGACCTGCTTGCTAAAGGCAGCTTCTCCTATGTCCACCTATTCCCACTTCCCCTAGTCCTACTGAAATCAGTCCAGTAACCAGCTTTCTGTACTGCCTCCCCAAAAGGCACTCCCTGGCAGCCCCTGCTGCTACAATAATGACGTTTTTTTCCTCTAAGAGCTCATCATGCTGCCAACTGACTGCAGCAGCCTAGAAGCAGCGCTGTCTCTGTTCTAGGGACGCTTTTATTAATGGAAATCCATAATGCTGATCTGTCTTTAAATAATATTAAGGAAACAACAACTTTAGATCCTGCGATGAGTTCTAGCACTCAAGTGAAGCATGCTTTCACATTTGCCATTTTTACCCTCCCCCTTCCCACACAGCCAAATTCCTCATCCACCAAAAAATCAGAGATAAGATGCCCCTCGAATCAGATTCATACAGGTACAAAAGAAAAAGAAAAACAATAAAAATTTCAGAAAGAAACAGGCTAAAAGCTTTGCTCCCTTACTTACAATTTTATTAAGATAGTCAAGTACACACTGATTATTTAGATATATCTATCTGAATGAAACTCTGTATTGCAGATGACCTGGGTCATCTCACACTACTACAGTATTTTTAAATCAAGTGATCACTTGGGGGAATAAAAAGCAATTCTTTCATTTATGTAAGGCATAACCATGACACGCAGTCACAACTAATCCTGCATTTACTAAGGGAACAAACGAGATGGCATACTAAGTCTTTTCCAAATTCTATTTTCTCCCATTAATTAGATTTCTCCCCCTGCGTAGAATGGAACAGCCTGGCAGGCAAAACCAGTGTTGCCACAGCAGGAAGATGGAGCGTGTTTTAGCTATTGGCTACTTGCAAGCAGAGATAATAAGACCTTCTGTCATTGGATCTATACATTCACAGCAACATTTGCTAAGTATACCTCAGACATTTTTCCTAATTCTGTTGTATAAATTAATCTTCTGAGTCTTAACTTTCTTTTTTTTTAATTGATATACAAATTATTCAATCTCAACAATAAATACCACTTTAAACACCCATGCTAACATGCGGCACAAGCATAAACCTCATTCTCTCTTATATAGAGATACAAGCCCAGAAACTGTAATTTAAATTGCTACAACTGAGATGACCAATAAAGCAAGAAGGGCTTGGCCTCCAATATCCTGCAACTTCAGCCTCAAGTTATTTTTGGAGGCAAAACTAACTCTTACCAAGTCTGAAGGTAAACAATGTATAATCAAAGCTGATCGGAATTACCCAAACCAAAGCAAGATGAAACTATATGAAAAAGAAAGCTAGGATAAGCTGTTTCAGGGATAAAAAAAAAAAAAGAAAAAAAGAGATATCAAAATGCTCTGTAACACAGGCAGCCTACCCATAGGCTTAAAGGAGTAACAGAAAGGAATCAACAGCCACGGATTTGGCACATGACTTAAGCCTGATTTAGCTTGGTTTAGAGGAGGGATTTTTCAGCCCCACATAAATTTAACATAGATCATTTGGCAGTTCCTAAATCAGGAAGCATGAACCATTCAAACTATGATCGATTCCTTAACAGGGTTAAGGAAACCTGCAGGGTCCAGTTTTCCAGCTGTTCATAACAGCAGCAGCCCAAATCCACACTCTTTGACAGGAGGCACAGACAGAGAAAGCAGGGAAGAGATTAAGTATAGGTCACAGCATTATAAACAGAAAGAGCAAAAATGTTAACTGAGCCCCTGTCAGATGCAATGGATGAGTTAAGCTGCAGCACAGATGCTGTGCTGGACAAAAATAAAAAAAATAAAACAACAAACAAACAAACCCAAACCCCATTATTATCAGTAACCACCTCCCCCACATCTTGTCTTTGGCCCTGCTATTTGCAGCTTGCAAACACTCCAATGTCCCTGCAAAGCCCAGAAACAACACTGCATAGTCCAGAGCACAATCTGCTTCTCTAAGAGCAACCAACAGCATGCACATAATGCAGACATCTCAGCTTCTCTTTTTAAACTAACATATTTTACCAAACTTCTGATGGCCAGCCAGCATGGTTGCCTGGTTTCACCTGCTACAACTTCATCTGCCCTCTGAATTACAACAGATAGAGTTATGGCTATTAACACATAAAGCTCTTACCAAATTATCCAGAAATCTTTTTACCCTCAAATTACCTAGACTGGTAGCAACTGTTTCGAGCAACCTGCGGACTTCAACTGCTCCAATATCTGATGGAGGGACAACATAGTACGACATGATCCATCCAGCATGTGCACTCATAGCCCAGAAAGCCAACTGTATGCTGGGCTGCATCGAAAGTGTGACCAGCAGGTCGAGGGAGGTTATACTTCCCCTCTACTTTGTTCTTGAGAGATCTCACTTGGAGTACTGTGTGCAGTTCTGAGGGCTCCAGAACAGAGAGACATGGACCTGCTTGAGTGAGTCCAGAGGAGGCTATGAAGATGCTCAAAGGGCTGGAGCACCTCTTCAATGAGGAAAGGTTGAGAGAGTTGGCAATGTTCAGTCTGGGAGAAAGCTCAGGGGAAACCTTAAAGCAGCCTCCCAAGTACCAAAAGGAGGTGACAGGAAATCTGGAGAGGGGCTTTTTACAAGTGTATGTAGCGACAGGACAAAGGTAATGGTTTTAAACTGGAAGAGAAAAGATTTAGTATACATATTGGGAAGCAATTCTGCACTGTGAGGGTGGTGAAGCACTGGCACAGGTTGCCAGTGAAGTTGTGGCTGCCCCATCTTTGGACATGTTGAAGGCCAGACTGGACAGAGCTTTGAGCATCCTGGTCTAGTGGAAGGTATCCTTGCTCATGTCAGGGGGGTTGGAACTAGATTATCTTCAGGGTGCTTTCCAACCCAGACCATTCTATGATTATCGCTGCCTCAAAGCTGAGATCTTAAAATGCATTTGAAAGAGCACGGTACACCAAAATATTTTTCTTGTTACTTTAAGACTGTACTCAGTGTCAAATTGGTCTCTAGGGATGAAAACCTAAAAACTAAATAAATAGGAAATAATCTTTCAGTAGACTGTCTACAATATGAAAAGAAATAAAAATGTGTCTCAATACAAATAATGAAAACCTCCAATTTCAATTTGTGTTTGCAAACATTTTCAAATTGGCAACAGTAAGCTGAGACCTGTCAGCAGAGCAGAGGGGCAGGATCACCTCCCTTGCCCTGCTGGTCACGCTCCTCTTGATGCAGGACAGGATACGGTTGGCTTTCTGGGCTGCAAGAGCACACTGCAGGCTCATGTTCATTTTCTCATTGACCAACACCCCCA
>JANRGW010044882.1:5375-25724 GCA_024733675.1 Psilopsiagon aymara
TGGTAGCAGTAGTGGTTTGTGTTATACCTTAGTTACTAAACTGTTCTTATCTCAACCTGTGGGAGTTGCATTCTTCCAATTCTCCATGTAGCAAACTGCGTGGCTGATTTACGGCCTAAACCACGACAAAGTATGTTTTGAATTTCTTTGCTTGCTTCAAGCTGCTGTGCATTCTGTTTTTTATTTAATCAGGCCATTTATACTAATGATTTTCATTTTTTAGACAGTGGGTTTGGTTTGGTTTTTTTACTTACAAACTACCTTGGGAAGTATGTATGTATCTGTACATATTTATATAAAAGTATCTTCCCTCCCTGTGAACTAAGGAAAGCCTTTCATTCATCCCTGTTATTTTTGATTGCCCTGCTTTTGCACATCCATTTGCTGTAATAAATCTCCAAGATCTAAAGCATGTTCTCACATAGACCCAAGTGAGCAGAGGAAAGTCTTTTTTGCTCTCTTTCTGATTGGTTATCACTTTGGAGATCTGAGATGCACATTTCCTAGGTGCTTTTTCTGGTATGGCATTGTAAGCATGTGCACATTAGATCATTGAGCACAAATCTGAATCTTGCTCAGAAGCAATGACTAATCTTCAGCATCACGTAAAATTTCTGCATGTTACAATTTCATGCCAAGTCCTTCAACTTGATAGCAGTTAGGTGATGTTTGACAATTTCCAAAATGAGCATAAGCATTGTAGTCATTTACATGCTACCACTATAACCATCATGTAGCAGCTGTTCAGAGAAGTGTCTTGAAGGGTTTCCTTTAGAAGTTTTGATTTAGAGAAATGCAGTTCTAACAGGACACAATGAATTTACATCACTGTGCCAGACTGACTTGCATAAATCAGTCTGCAGGATATCTGATGTTTAAAGTTTGTCATGCTAACATCAATAAAACTACAGTAGCAGTTTTTCAGAGTTTATATACAGGTGCTTCTACATCCAAGTTAAGTAAAGAGAGGACAACGTTGAAGTTGATATTAAAGCTCAGATTACCTTTTTGGATACATGCCATACAAAAGAGTCTTTAATGATATCAGCAATACCTGCATGCAAGTGATACAGTGAAATACTGTGTCTTGCTAAAATTTTACTGGAGAGGCACATCATCCTTAATTAACTTTATTCTGCATTCTGTGTGCCAGAGGTTGTGACATAACAAGTAAGGAAATGCAGCTCTTAGAGGTATCCAGCAGCTAATGCCATCTTCATGCTTGTAAATCTCCTTTTGTACTGCCTGCATTTTACTTAGCTGATAGCCAGAAAACCTGATGGTTGTCGTCACTGTAAATAAATGTAGAACAAAAAAATAGGTGGCTTTTCTGTCCTATTTCCCTCCAATTCTCACCACCCTTGTGGAAAGCTTCTGAAGGGTGGGAAAAAGAGAGGTTTGTGAGAGACAGACAAAAAAGTGGAAATTCCATGTATCTCCTACTTCAGAAATTCTTGCTGACTTGAGTCTGTGGCCACCATAGCAGCCCAAATCATTTAGTTTTAGACATTCCACTATTAAGGTAACTTTTTTCTTAACCAACATCTTACCCCCCACTCTTTTCTAGTATTTTCACATTTACTTGCATTTTATATCTTTCTGGTGCTACTGAAAGAAGTCCCCAGGGTGTCTGCAAGGAAAAGGGGAAATTCTATTTGAAAGGAAGCTGTCTGCTTTGAAAAACTACCCTTAGTTCCTTGAGGATTATTGCTGCAAAGTTTAATGTCAGTGGTTAGATCTGTGGAAAGGAAACTAGAGCTACTTCTTTGCAGAAAGATCACAAAATCTTGGTGATTATGTCTTACTGGGAGTCCTGCTCTGCTTTAGGAAACACTGGTTTCCAAGGGTAGTATGTTTACTGAAGAGAAAAAATTCAGTAAGGAGGAGGAATGAAAGAGAAGAATGTTTTTTGCTTTGCAGTTTTTGGCATTTGTAAAGGACTAATAACTTGTTAATTCTTACACTGTCCATTGGAGAAGAAACTTTTCTTTAGTATGTCCCCTACTCAAGACAAAATAGTAAGGAGCTACTAGGAGTTAAAATCCAGCTTCTGCACACATATGGAGACTGTTTTTACCAAGAAAGAGCTCCATGATAATGTGATTATATCTGTCATCCATCTGAAAATATTTCTTTCATTTGTATCACCTTGTCATCTTGACACTGCCTTTGAGCTTGCTCACCAAGCTTTCTAAGGTTTTACCTAACACAGCAGAACTTTGGACTTCAGCTTCAGTTCAGCTTTGGCACTATTTCTGAGGATTTCTGGACTGTCATAATCAGCCCTTTACACCCTAGCTACTGTCCTAATCCTATAAAATACAGTATCCAATTTAAAAAGTAACTTCTAGCACAGGTAGGGACCTGTCCCTTCATACCAGTGAAAACATACATTTCACATGTTATCTGTAGATGTCAACAGAGATGAGGTCTGTGGAGTTTATATGTGAATCGCATCTTCTGCTTGCTTTGTTGAGGCATTTCTACAATACCAGTAAGTAGCATCACTTTATAATTCTGGTTTGATTCCCTGGTAGGAGTTTCATATAAATAAGTTCTGATAGCAGTGTTGAGTTGCATCTGAGCCTATGTAGAATAAAATTTGTAATGCCAACCTCAAAAGACTCTTGACTGGGCCATGGTTAATGATATATTCTAATTATGTATGTGAGGAGCAAACATTACAATAATAATCAAATACTGATACTTAATCTGCAATGCTAACCTGGTGTGAACTCAGGTAGAATGCTGTGTAAAATTGGTTTGGTTTGATTTCAAACTTGGAAGAAAGTTAATGAGTAAAAATATTTCCAATAAAGCGTAGCACTGATTCTATTATAATTTAATAATTTTAAAAGTTCAGGAAAGTGGATTTTCAAACTTAATTTTATAACTTCTGTAGCTGTGATTGCTTATAAATGAACAGCTGCATCTTCATTGCCACAGGCTTAAAGTGAAGTCCCTAAATCCCACAGGTTTTGAATTCCGTAGCACTGTAGCAAGAAATATAGAAATATAAAGGCTTATGTTCTAAGACTGAGTATAGTCCATGTAATATTCATGATTAGTAAGGCAAACAAAATACAGCCTTACACCAAATGCTGCAGTGAAAACCACTGTAAAAATTAAGTAGTACAAAATAACAAGTCTTAAGATAATCAGCAGAATAATGTGGTACATTTGTGCTTATTTTTAATTTTAAAACTTAATGTTTAGATGAAAATGTATTCATTACCTCATTTGTATTTTTCACAACTTAGTAATGAAGTCCAGTTGTTTCAACTTTCTTCTCTTTTTTCGTTCAATTTGGCATTGACTTATAAACTGCGTTTACTTATTTCCTTTGTACATATATAAATACCTTTGATATTTCTTACTATTTTTTTTAATCATTTCAATAATTTAATATCCAGAGCTCTACAGTCTGCACTGTGTTTTCTTAGGAGTAGTACATAAAGCTGTGAAAAATGAGGGGGGGAACGATCATGGTCTCATAGTTAATCTCAGAATATAACTGTCATTAATGTAATTCAGAGTGATCTTGGTATCAGAATGTAGGAGTTATGGCACTCAAAATTCCTCTGTATTTTGAGCAGGAAATGCAAATTCATTGCATGTTAAACAGATTTTTTTTTTTTTTCATATAATATCCATTTTTTACACTTAACACAGTACTTTTAGTCACTCAGTATTTGTTTACTAGTCAGAAAGTTCAACTTGGGAGGTAGCCTTAGGGAGGAATTAGAAAGAGTTGCAGGAGTCTCTTTAAAGACACTTGATTTGTTTCGTAATTATGTTTCTGAGGGCTCCATTTGTGACCATAAGAAGGGTTTGTATATTCAGTTGAAAGGCACGTTCATAATGAGTAGTCCTAGCTTATCAAAAACATACAAAAAGCCTAAATACACAAAAGCATAATAGTTGAATTTTGATTTTTATTAGTATATGCATATACCATTGCTTCTGAATAGACCATTGTTTTAAGAGGATTTTGAGCAAGACACTTTATTTGATCAGCCTCAGCACTACCTTGCCCGATGTTTCTGTGAAACAATGTTGAATTCTTTACTAACATGATCCATGTTTGACAGAGGTCAACATCTCTTGCATAATTAAATTCTGAAATGCTGTGTGAAGATAACTATTTGTGGACTGAAGAATGATGCTGTAAGGGCCTCCAGGAAAGCCTGTTTTTGTTGTTTCCAGAAAATGAACAGCTCTGGGGAAAGCTTCAGTCAGAGCCTGCACCTTCTTACCTTAGATGCAGAGATGCAAATCTGTAGGGAAATAGGCTTTATTAATTCTAGCTTCATGAAATTACTTGGAGTTTTTGATGTTATTTTTGCCATGATTCTGATCTTGTTTTTTCTCAGGAGTGAGAATTGAAAAAAAGTCTTTTTTTTTTTTTTTTTGTATTGTGCAGGAATAAACAGTCTATGATTCAGATTGGTTGTCTGTGAGATTAAGAAATCTAAGGAGACTGGAAAGTTCTTTTTCAAATGGGCAAAAATTATTTCCTTGACAATGCAAATCTCATGAACGATCAAAGAATAAAGATTGTGCTGCGTCTGTTTTTTCTCATTTTAGAATGTATTAGTCTGTTATAAAGTTGTTACGTACCTTGTAAAATGTTCCTTGTTTATTTAGTGTTAAAATTCAGAATGAATAGGAATTTCACTCTTATTTTCAGACTGGTTTATTGATTTTGCCAAGAGAAATGTAAAATCAGATTTAAAGGAAAGCAGGTAGATTTTAAAACCTGACATAGTTCTGATATATTTGGTCAATAACAGCTTTGGAAGCAGTCGCCTTGCAGCCTTCAAGCTGTGAAGAGGATATACTGTTAATACTCAAGCTTTGTTCGGTTGGCTACTTGTTCTAAGTAGGTACAAGTTAAAGTTTCAGAAAAGAGTATTACTGTGTATAGTTGTGAAACATGGTCTGGATCAATGCAAGATATCGTTTTGTTTTTGCTGTTTCTGGCCATGATTAGAAACTATGTACTGCAGGTGTTTTTATTCCTAGACTAGAATGAATAAATGTTTCTTGCTAGGCTTTCATTTTATAGTAGTACACAATTCTTTCTTTATAATTGTTTGTAGCTGAATCAGTTTCATTTTAGAGAGCTATTTTTTAATGTACTATGCATTTACCCACTTCCAGAAACATAGAATCATAGAACAGTTTGCATTGGAAGGGACCTTCAAAGGTCATCTAGTCCAGCCCTCCTGCAGTGACAGGGTTCATCTTCAACTAGATCAGGTTGTCAAAAACCCATCAAACCCATGTCAAAAAGAAGACATAAAATATGGATATGTTTATACAGTCAATTCTCTGACTAAATTTTTTCATTTAAATACTTGAGCAGTATTTATATGGAGGGTAATTATTTTGACTATGTCTAGATTGAAATGATCAAAATCTGTTAGTAGTAGGCATCCTGCCTGTGCAAATTATTTAAATGGTGCTGGTTCTTCTCCTGACTTTTACTCAACTGTTGTTGAGTTCTCAGTCTATTGTCCTGTTAGACATAATTTATCTCTACCTGTATTTAAAGTGGCCTAACTCCTTTGATGTTAAGCAGTGTTTGTTAGTAGTTATTGAAATTTTCAATGACCAATGCTTTGGATGTACAAATTTTAGAGTTAATATTCCTATGCAGTTGATTTCAATCCACTTTTAACATGAAAATTTCACTGTGTTTATCTAGTATTTTCTCTGCTTACTGAAACTTCAAGTGTTTTCTTGATAGCACACCTTGTTAGCTTTTAGGTAGCATTTCCTTGGCAAGCTATCATTCTGTAGCTTTTGTACAGATTTTGTAGGTCCTAACTCCAAAATCCAAAGATAAGTTTTATCTTGCCAAAAAGGGAATTGAGAAAATGGCTAGTGAATACTGAAACAGGAAATCTCAAAGACTCCACAAGTAATAAATTTTAATAACTAAGTTTTTGAGGGCATTACCTTTATTGATGGTAGTGATACTGGGGAAAAAGAGAAGGAGCAGGGGGCTGTTAGGCTGTCCTCAGGCATTTAAATCCTTCAGAGCATTTCACGCTTACATTCATCTTAACATACATTCCCACCTTAGGTTAACTTGGAATATTAATTCACATTAAAAATTATACTTTGTCTGGAGTGATGATACTATCTGAATTTGTCACAATAATGTTAAAAAAGTGTATTAGAGGACTACTCTGATGCTATTATTTTGGGTGGTTGGGGATCATAAGGCTAGGAGAGTGTAAATGCTCCTTAATTGCTGGCTAGTGTTATCTCACTGTGGGAGCACCTGTCCCTAAGACTCTAAATCCTGTGATGAAGTGTAATACCGAGTGGTACATGAGGATTGGAATGGTATTGGTACTTGTCTGTTCCTTCAGCAGAGTAACTGGGCTCCATCTCCTTGCTGCAGCAAGGGAAAAGTTCTTCAGTTGGAGAGGAGTGGAATGGCTACTGCACCATCCTTCCTCTCCATTCCCAAACCATGTACCTGCATTGCTCCCCTGCTGCTGACATAGAGAAGTGGTATGAGCATCACTGATTTATTGTTGAGGAAGGAAACAGACTTAAGATTGTAGAAAGCTGGGCCATTCCTGGTAAGGAATTTGTACCGGTAATTAGCAGAGAGTAGGTTCTGTTCATGAAGCTCACATTCTTCATTTATAATTCTGCTGCCATCGCATAAAGATAAGCTCTCAGGCAAACAGAGAGAAGAGACAACTTCATGGGTATTTGCACCAGTAGTGAATCCAGTTTTTAGAGGTGAATTTGTCTTTTCTCCTTGGCCTGTTCAGGAGGAAAACTTGTGAGCTTCTCAATTCTGTGAGCTTACTCTTACACTATTGCACAGCAGGACCATGGAGGAGTATCTGAGCATTAGCAACTTGCACAGATTCATTAGAAATTCCAGCCCATGGGGAAGCTCTCTGGAAGAGCAGTAGTGGAAAAGCTGCTGCCCTGGAGTCATCTCAGGTGCAGATTCCTCTTTCCCACTCATTCCTGATATTTTCTGTGCATGATGTTTAGCTTATGGTTTAACGGGGCGGGGGGGGAGAGGCGGGTTATTCTTGAGGAAATTACATAGTAGTTACATTTCAAGTGTGTTTATTTCATGTTGGTTTACACATGCTGCTTGTGTGTTTAGGTATACATAACTTCAGCTCGCATTGTTGTGATATTATCTTCGTGAAGTGAAAGTAAATTTTTGCTTTGTCTTTCAGGGCTTCTTTTAATCGCAGCATCAGTGTGTAATGATATCTGATCATCCTTTTTTAATGCGACTTTTATTATTATTTTCATTATAAACTTTTAATAACCTGGCAGTCTCCATCAGAGATGGTACTGTGTATGTATTCATGTTAGAAATTATCCTTCTTTAGTTTACTGAGATCTGTCTGATTAGGTATACTGGAAGATTAACACATGTCTGCTTGGTAAATAATAGCACATTTAAGGATATTAAAGGGTTTCTGTGTTAGAACATATAGAAAATCCTTAGCTGGGACTGGTCAGAAAAGTTTATTTAAATTTTTAAAAAGGGATTTTCTGGATTTCTATGTTAAAAAAAAACAGGACTAGGAGTGCAAAAACCCAAAAGTTCCAGTTAGTCTTATGCATTTGATATAATACAAGAAAATGCATTACTTGTAATTCTATCTAGAAGAATACAGTGGCTTATTGGCTTACATTTTTCTGTTTAATACTGAACAGAAATGTGGAGAATGAAACCCAATAATATATTCAGTAGGTTAGTAGTATGTTCAGTCCAGGTGCTTATCTCACAGTCAGGTTTGTGTTGGAGACTTATTGTCTGTGAAATATCAATGATTCAGTAGCAGTATTCATAGAATTAAGGATATGATGATGAGGTTGTGACTATTAACATTTTGACTATTTATTCCAGATGAATTCTGACACCAGTCAGTTTATAAGCAGGAATGCTTCAAAAGCAGAGGAATAAAAGCCTGTACTTAAGCCCTGTTCTTTATCAGTGAAGTTAAATGAGATAGCTGCCCGCATTTCCTTAAAACCAATAATATAAACATTGAAATGTGGTATCATTTGTGTAAACAATGAATTGTGACATTATTCTTTTGAGTAGTTGACAATACTTGCCAAATGACTGGCCCATAGAAAAGGCTCCTGTCTGTAGTGGCTGTAATACTGATAGGAAGTCTTTTGTTCACTTCTCTTTCTGATGCTGAAAGGGTACAGAAAGTAAAGAAAAAGCGATGTTCCTCACCCTCTCTTTTCCTTTTTTTTTTTTTTTTTTTTTAATCTTCCTTGAGCTTTTTAGGAGATGTAAATAAGGGATTTAGCTCATTGCTACTGAACTTGCCAAGGCTGTTATATCTACCTTTACTTTTCTAAAGATGATTTTGTGCAAGAATGAAAATAGTTCAGCAAATATCTGTGGAGTGAGAATTTTTGAGGGCTTAGGAATATGCAACTGTTGGCTGTAAAAATAAAAGCTAGCTGTCATCCAGTGCAAAAAGTTACGAAAAAGTTCTATTTAGAAAATTCTGCCTAGGTAATATTTTTCTTCTTTCATTGTGGTCTTCTGTATGGCAATTTTTTTGTAAATTTATATAAATTTTCTGGTTGATGGAAATAATTCTGGCATTTTCTTTTTGGAGGATGTATCTCTTTTTGCTGACATTTCAGTTTAACTCTTGCTGCATCAAGATCATTTAAAATACTGCCTTATTCTTACACCCATGCAATGCTTTTAATGTTGTTATATAGTATTAATAGTAATAATTTTAGTTTTAATATTAAGATTAATCCAACATTTACATTGTAGCTTTTCTGGAAAACAATATTGTGTTATGTGTGTATGTGTATATAGTGAGCTTTAGAGGAGCCTATAGTATACTCTGTATAGTTACAGGTGAGAGCTTTGTATGTTTGTGAGCTGATTCCATCCAAAGGTAGATGTTCCGCGTTGTTCCTGGACGTCCCTGTCTTTCTTAAACAGTTACCTTGGACTCAATGCATAAATTATAGAAAGCTACGTTTAAAGGGGTGTAATGCCATTCATCGATGAACCAAAGGGCATGCTCTAAAAGGGTTCCAGTCTGGAAGTCAGGAAGGATCCAGAAAGGCGGAATAACTGTGGTATACTTAATGCCTGGGCAGTAGTCACAGACTCTTCCAACCTACTTGGTTGGAAGCCCTAAACTAGGAAGTCCACTGCTGGAAAGCAGTAGATTTAATTAAACATACAGCAGCTAAAATTTGCGGTAAGCAGAATATGGATTTGGGCTAAGATTTAGAGAGGAACACAGAGGAGCAAAATACAAAAAGAACAATGTCTTTGTGTTTGTGCACGTGTGTTTCTAAGTGCCCATTCTGTGTCTTTGTTACATGACTGCATCAAAATGTCATCCTGGTTTTGACAAGACAGTATTCTTCCTGTTCTGAAAACATAGGTGTATGCATCCTTGTCTGTTTACTTATCTTTCTGGACTGGAATGTAGAATAATTCTTACAGTACAATTGCTATAGTGTGTCTGTATACATTTTAACCCTGCCTAAAATGATGTTTGTCTGTAGTGTACAATGTGAACACTATAGATGATTTCTTGCATGATCATGTTTTAAATTCAAAAACATTCAATAATAATAACCCTACTTGTGAAAATTCATGTTTCCATTACCACTGTCAGTGGTTACTTGCAATATATAAAAAAACCAATCTAGTTCCAAATATTTTAATAGACTCTCTAATCTGAACCTTGAGTATAGTTTATATACCTAAAGGATGCTATTGTCTTCCTCCAAAAAAAACACATAGTGAGGAATATATTAGGTGATTTCATTTTTTGAGCAATCCAGGAGGATTTTCTCCAAAGCTTTTCACAGGCTTTTAAACTACAGAACTTGAGAAATACTTTTGAGAAGAAAAGCTCCCTTGGTGATATGAAGTGTTATCACTCTAAATTATAAAATGTATCAATTCCTACAATTTCTCAAAGTATATTTTCTGTTTAAATAGGTGGGGTTTTTTCCTTTGGTAATTGTATGTGTAGGAGGCACTATTAACAAAGGTTCATATTACAGTAGCATATCATAAAAAGCTGTAATTGCCAACTGAATATTATGTGAAAAATATTCTTAAGTGCTTTTGTTGATAGGACAGTTCAGTTCAGATATACTGAAAATCACATGTAATTTTTCTCTTTCTATTCTGTGGTCCTCTTCCAAAAATAAGGTCAGCTCTGGTTTTTTTTCCACCAGATTTGGTCTTTTTATAGTGTTGTGCGTGCTTGGTTTTTAATGATTTTGACAACTTTTGATTCTCAGAGACGTTCACATTTTCATCAAACTTGGGTGTTAGATTTCTATTGATATGTTTTATTTATTTACTTAGATGTTTTCTGTTCACTGAGGGGGAAAATAGTAGCATTTAAGTAGCAATTAAATTATTAAAATAAGTGTATTTTGTTTAAATTCTGTATTTTGTATTGTCATATTTTAATGGGGGAGTCATTATTTTATTCTTGAGGACAGACAAGGTAATGTGTTCACTTTCCAGCCTAACGAAACTGAAGAAGATGACAGTTTTAGCCTATTTATTGAACAATTTGAGAGGTAGAAGGGAAAATTGATAGGTCATTGTTTCCCCAAGTACTATTTTGGAGAAGTTCTCTGGCATACAATTTAATAGCAGGAGAATGTAAAAATTCTTATTGATCCTTTTCTGCTTTCACAGTTAGATTTTAATGCTATGATGGAATCAGATGGGTTTTAATTTTCTTTAAATAGTTATTTGTTACAGATCATTTTGCAAATAATATATGAAGACAACCATTTCCCCAAATGAGCTGGCCATGGTCTGAGGTCTTGCTCAGTTCTAGAGCTTTATTTTCCAGAAACATGCTTTCCCAAAGCATAATTAGGTGGCACTCGCTTTCAGTTGCAGTCCTTTTTTACTGATTTACGCACACACACACTTTCTCTCTGAATAGTTCTTATCCAAGTAAACTCCTTCATAAAATCATAGCAAGACAAAATCTTTGGCCTTTGCCTTTGGTTATGGGGAAATTTAGCAGCTTTTGCAGTAAAATCTACAGAGGTTTTATGAATAATTCTTAAACCAAGAAAACTAGTCATAAACCTTGTTTCCTGCCTTACACATAACAGCGTAACAATGATCATTAATTACTCATTTCCTTTTATATAATTTTGGGGAAATCATCAAATCCATAGCTGATACCCAACAAAGTGGTTTATATTCAAAGGATTGTTTGCTTTATAAGATGACTCATCATCTGTTCTAAGCCTTCAATAATAATTGAGTGTTGGGTTTTTTTCCTTCTATTTAAATCTATTTAATTTTCTAGGTTTCTCTCTCACATGAGAATAATCCATTTCTTCAGACTCACAACTTCGTTAAACCTGGATTCATGTAGTTCACTCCTGTGACCAGAGCACAATGTACTGTAAACTTTAAGTTTTCATAAAACTCTGAGAACTCATGCAGTTCACACATTTTACAGAAATGTTTAGAATTGATTCAATATGATACATGAATTCTAATGAAGATCACATATTCAATTACAGTAAAACAAATTGGAATATACGTGGGTATGAATATGTATATATATGCACATGTATGTGCATTGCTGTCTGCATGGGATACCTAAAAGATGTGTTACAATATGAGTTCAGCAGTCAGTTTCTTCTGCTAAAGCTAGTAAGGCTTCCTGTGAACACATGATCAGAAAATGCTTGAGGACTGATGTTACAAGACCTCAAGTTCTAATGTGTATTTTAAGATTTCAGCAAGTTACATGCATAGAATGCACGTGCTTGTTAATCATCTCGTCTGTTAGCACGTATCAAGAAATAGACCACTTATTCTAACTTCCTGCTTTTATTAGGTGCTTGACTCTCGTGAAGTATAATGTAGCTGCAGAAAACAATAGTTCGAATTTCAGGAGTAATCGCGTATGAAACTTTAAAGGGAACAGTTTATTTCTCTCTGAAAGAAGAATGGAGCTAAATGCATTCAGTTAGTAATCAGGAAATTTAAAATCAAGGTCAGAGATATCCTGGTTTTGTAACAGAGATTTGAATAAATTCTTACAAGGAGATACTCTCTTTCATAGATTCCCTTCACTATTTTCTAGTTTTATTCAGCCATTTGAATTGCTATTAAAAATGCTGGTTTAATTGGAAAATGTTTAGTTTTATTCCCTGCTTGTATGAGTATTCTGTGCAGACAGTCCAAAATTATTTTCTCTGGATAAAAACAAATGCAGGACATCCGTGCTTTAGAATTCCTACCAGCCCTTGCTCCCCTTTCAGTTTGTGAAATCTATTAGATCATCCGGCTTTGTTTTAAGAGAGAGACATCTTTCTATCTGTGATGAATATGAGAACAGGTTCTATAATAAGATCATGAATTCTGTCTCAAGAAACAAAGGTTAAATAACGGGGAAGATAAGGATTGAAGGAGAAAACTTGTCATCTCTGTGAGACTCCACATACAAGGGATGCGCTTAATGTCTTCTTGTTTAAGGCTGTGTGCATTTTGTCATGGTGTCAAAGTGCAGTCCTGTGTTACCAAGAGCTTTTGCAAGATCAGTTTTAGGCTTAAGCAGTTGGTGACAGTGTTATACAGAATCCCACTCTAAAAGACATTTGATCACAAAAATAAATATATAGGACATTGTGGTTAGTAGACTGCTTTACTGTGAGTTGTCAAATGAAAAGCTGAATGCAGATCAGCTGATGAGAGATTGTAGTGCAGCCTTTTATTTATGTAAGATTTTAGCTTTGGTTCCTCTGTCAGGTTTTCCCTTTCAGTGTCAAAGAAATTGGCATGGTATTCTGCAAAAATATAAGGAAATTTAATTAGTTGGATGTATTGGGACTAAACTGGGCTGGTAATGCATTGTGCTTTTTAGGTTTTCAAATGCTCTTGAAGATTGATGTGAAAGCCTAATGAAAAGTATATAATCATATAAATGCTAGGCAGTCCTTTGTGAAAGTTACAGAGGGTTCCCCAAAATTTTCAACTAAGATTCATAAAATACCGAAACATACTTGACATTTAATGAGTGTTTCTGTGAATACAGTAGAACTCTTGCGCATTGAGTTAGTCTTTAAGCAGACACTTAAAAGTTTAATGGTAACTATATATAGATACATGCCTATTAGAATCATAGAATCATAGAATGGTTAGGGTTGGAAAGGACCTTAAGATCATCTGGTTGCAACCCCCCTGCCATGGGCAGGGACACCTCCCACTAAACCATGCCACCCAAGGCTCAGTCCAACCCGGCCTTGAACACCGCCAGTGATGAAGCATTCACAACTTCCCTGGGCAACCCATTCCAGTGCCTCACCACCCTTACAGTAAAGAATTTCTTCCTTGTATCCAATCTAAACTTCCCCTGTTTAAGTTTGAACCCGTTACCCCTTGTCCTCTTACTACAGTTCCTAATGAAGAGCCCCCTCCCCAGCATCCCTATAGGCCCTCTTCAGAAACTGGAAGGCTGCTATGAGGTCTCCACGCAGCCTTCTCTTCTCCAGGCTGAACAACCCCGACTTTCTCAGCCTATCTTCATCTCTCCAGTCCCCTGATCATCGTTGTGGTCCTCCTCTGGGCTTATTCAACAGTTCCGTGTCCTTTTTATGTTGAGGAGACCAGAACTGCACACAGTACTCCAAGTGAGGTCTCACGAGAGCGGAGTAGAGGGGCAGGATCACCTCCTTCGACTTGCTGGTCGCGCTCCTCTTGATGCAACCCAGGATACGGTTGGCTTTCTGGGCTGCAAGCGCACACTGCTATCAACAAACACCCCCAAGTCCTTCCTTCTCCACAGGGCTGCTCTGAGTCTTTTTTCTAGAAAGAAGAACATTGGATGCATTAGCATTCTTTATCCTGTTGCATCTTCTCGCATTTGTTCTAATGGTTGTTTAAAAGCTTCTGTCTGTTGCTTTGTAGTTCTTGATAAAATCAGTTTGATGCAGTTGCCAAGGATATTTGCCAGAAGTAGTTTTAGGTAGTTAAAGGAGGTGGAAGGGAAAATTAATTATAAAATAAAGTTATTGCAAGCTATTAAGCATTTAGGCATAGCTGACTTACTAGGCTTCAAAGCAGGTTTCTATTTACTTACTTTTAAATTGTTGATGGCTGCTAATGATTTCATATCCCTCCCTGTCCGTCCCCACTCTCCAAAGAACTGCAGAGAAAGAGTATTTTATATAATGGCATATCTATTTCTATAGGAAAAAATCAGTCTGAAAACCTTAAAAAAAAACCAAACAAACGCAAACAAAAAAACCCAACTGATTAAGATTTCTTTATTGGTTTTAAAAATCTTGTTTTGGTGAGCAGTACAGATAGACTTTTTTGCATAGTTATTTTCTGCCTCTTTTATTTGGTAAGGAAAAGTTAAAACACAAATGCAAATCAATTTTTAATTCTGATGAAAGAGGAGAGAAACCACATTTTTCTTGCTGAAAATTAGACCACATACAAATACTGAGCAATTTACTTGGGCTCCTTAGAAAAAGTTTACATGAAGTTACTGTAGCAACATCATCATCATGTATTTAGATAGTTGTTTTTCCATTGTGTGACCAAATGCAAACTTCTGTCATGGGATTTAGTATTATCAAACGTACATAAAAGTATTTCTACTGTTTTTTTTAAATGTACAGGGATGATGCCCTGGTCATTTTCTGTAGCAAAATTATCATGTAGAAGACAATTTACAATGCACCTAATCAATCATTAATCAATGTACAATGATCCTAATTTCTGATTTGAATTATAAATAATTTTAAAAATATAATAATTTTATATGGGCAGTGTTAGCCCCCCCAAAGGCATTTGTTATTATAATACATTCTTTTAATTTTGTATATTATTCTAGTTTGAAAATCAAAATCGTATGACAAGAGTGTGCACATAGATGGCTGAGCTTTTGTTCACAGAAATTTGTAGAGTGGATGCAGCTGTTAAACAACTTAACATGATAAATAATCTTCCAGTTTACTTTAGACACTAGTGGAACCTTAAAGCTTTTAAAATGAGAAATTTCACCAACTTCATTGATTCATAGGCTTACTTTTGTTATACAGGTTGGTCATACAACTGGCAGTTTTCCTTTTGTCTGACTCTTGCAAATTACTGTACTCTGTTGTCTGAGTGAAAAGCTGTTAGAGTTGTGTGAAGTAATGCATCAACATTACTTCAGAAGATTAAAGCGATTCCCAATTGTGCATGTGTATGATTTCTCCCCTTTTTTTTTCTTGATCTAACCCTTGAAGGAGAGGTGCTACATATCGTCATTTAAAACTGCATTTTACTCTGCATGAAATGTGCTTTTGCACAGTTGTGTATCTTCATGGAACAGTGATTTCAGTTTACTGTGTCCTGGTTTAGACAGATTAAAATGTAATATGCTTGGTCCATAGTAAGACATAAAGCATATTTTTGTTATATTGCACATTGTAAAATCACATAGATTCTAGAATACACTTTAGTCACTTAGTGTCAAGCCTAATGAAATTTGTATTTAACGTCAACTGTTTTCCTTTCAGAGGTTTTGAGAGTAGCCATCCCTGTAAAGTGCTTTCTGTATTAGACTCTGGTAGCTGGGAAGTAACCTGATCTGTGTTTTGTTTCGGTGTGTTGTCTGCTGACCTAGAGAACACTTGTATTAGCTGGATTGATCAATCCACATCACATCTCATCATTTAGGAGACAATTAATACTGCAGCGTAAAGACTCCCCAGAGCATTTTCTTAGAGCTGGATTGCTTTACACAGAAACCACAGGAGTTGTTTGCAAAATAGGGAGGAAGCCAAGTAAGGGAAAGAAAAAAAAAAAAGCATTAAGAAAGCTTTGTCTAGGAACCAGGTTTCACTTCCTGTGGAGATGTAAACTTAACAGCAAACTCCCTTTTTTCAGTTGTTGAAAAGACATTATGACAGGTCAAATAAACGTTGTAAAAATCTTGCTGTTGGAAACGTGTATTTGGCTGATACTTTTATAACTCATTATAAGAATATAACCCTTTTAACTTTAAACGTTATCTCAAGGATGATTTGATTATTAACCTAACAGCTTTTGAAATAGATTGACATGTTTTAATCCTATTTTTAATTCTTTAAAAATAACATTTTAATAGAGAAAAAATGTTTGCTTCTCATTCTGTCAGTTTTGCTGTAAAGCTTCTTACGCAAAATTGAATTTTAGAATTGCCTGATACTCTTTCTTAAGAAAACGTTTTGACAGATTTTAAATATACATGAATACATTAAGTTAATGAGTAGGCAGGGCTCTTATTTTTCTTATGTTTCATCCTTAGGTAATAAAATATTTAATCTTTAGAGTTCATCCACAGAAGCAGATGAAAAGCATTTACTAATAAAATCAATTTTTTCTTGCAGATGACTAAGGTTACTGTACCATGCTCCATTAAAGACTGTTGGAGTGTTGTAAGGAGCATATCTTGAGTTAATAACAGTAGATGTTACTAAAGATGTAAACTTGATAGGAAGGGACTTTTACGGAGGTGCTTACCTCCCTGGTACATTTCTCTAATCCATGCGTAATGCCTGTGATTTTGTGCAGCTTTCCTAAAGAACTATAACTAAAGCTATGATGGTTATTTAATGTTTGTTGGCAGTCTGCATGGAATTGCAAATTCTATGAGGTAGTATACAAAAGATAAAATTAACTTAGTTTAACTCATGGTATTTGCTAATATTTCCAACAGAATCTAATATTGGGAGTTTGGGGTTTTTTTTGTTGTTTGTTTAGATCTAACTTACATTATCCATATTGGCTTGGAAAGTTACGTTTTTGTAGGATCTATACAAATAAGGGTTGTTTAAAACATCTTCAGATCATATGTATGTTATTTTGGAAATCTCTCATTTGTATATTTACAGAGGTACTGCTAGTTTGTTTTGCAGTTTTGAGTGCCATCTTTATGCTATCGTTAAAGCAGTTTGTGGGATCTTGAAAAATCGACATTATTAAGATTAACTTCTGATATTGCAGGTACTACAGAGCGGGTATGTCTGATCCAGGGAACAGTTGAAGCATTAAATGCAGTTCATGGCTTCATTGCAGAGAAGATTCGAGAAATGCCTCAAAATGTGGCCAAGACAGAGCCTGTCAGCATTCTACAGCCTCAGACCACTGTTAATCCTGACCGCATCAAACAAGTGAGTTTTTGTGTGGGAGTAGAGAGTCACAGCAGCTCCTTAGAAGTCTTAAAAAACTTTGAGGTTGCAAGGGTTCAACATAATATGTTCTTTAAGAGAATGTTATTTTACCCATTAGTAATTTGCTGGTCCTCTTTTTCCTTGTGTACTTATGTGTTCCATGTTTCTCAGCAGTTCTTTTAGCCAGTGTTTCATAAGTTTTAGTGCCACCCTCAAATGTATTTTTTATAAACTTTACTGTATAAGGTGATAATACACTTCTAGGTTTTAGTAAGAGATCACCGAATTTTAATCTTAAATTATGAACCACTTTGTAAATCTTCAGCATTACTAAAGATCACAGATTAAATGTTTCCTACTTTCATGTATATAAAATAAACCCAAGAATGTTAATTGGGTTTTTTAGACCCTATATTAGGTACTTTAAAATCTTACCTGTAAGAGCTTGAAATTATAGAGACTTTTTACATGAGGTGTTTTCTAATATTTCCTATTATATTATTTTTGACACTTTTTTTGCCTCTCTTACACTGACTTCTTTCAAAATCTACGGGCAACACAAAATATATTTGCAAGGCATTATTGGTCTAGTATACCATAGTTCATTACATTTTCCAAAACAAGTTTAATTATGTTAATTCTAAAAACAAAAATAATGCGCTGTGAGGAAATGTGTAACATCTGTCATAGAGGAGTTAAAATTATTTTCCCTTGTATTGAATAAGAAAAAGAAAGAAATGAGTGAACATTAGTAAAATTTTGTCTTGTCTTTCTGTCTTATATAGGATAGATTTTAGTTTCTCACCTGTCCTATATGGGAAAAGATTGTTTTGTCATTCTACGCTTGCAAGATTCAGGGTCCTATAAAGTAATTTGGTGACTGTATGCTATTACCGCACTTCGTATATAGTGACATGCTCAGAATGCTTATAAGAAGATGTGTTCGAACTGTATGAGTTCAGAACTATCAGACTGCTTTAGATGGATGAAACTGTACATAAGCCATTGTATATGTTTTCTAACATTTCTATTTTTCTTCTGTATATATGATACTTTCAAATAAAAAATAGCCTAGATAATTGCTAAGAAAATATTGAAAAGAAAAGCCCTAATTTTGCAGGATTAGTTTTTCAGTTATTTATGCATGAATATGATTATGCCTGAGATAGAAAGAAAAAGCCGAAGTGATCTGTATTTTGAGTGAATTTTCTGCTCATAAAAATGTTTGATTTTATGCCAGTGCATCTTAACCCAATGGGAAATGAGTGTCCTCTATTACGTTGAAAAGTGTTCGCCCCCT
Organism: Psilopsiagon aymara; assembly: GCA_024733675.1. Lineage (NCBI taxonomy): Eukaryota > Metazoa > Chordata > Aves > Psittaciformes > Psittacidae > Psilopsiagon > Psilopsiagon aymara. Next base: position 23,875 of record JANRGW010044882.1, read on the forward strand.
TTGCAGTGAAATTAAGCTAAATTTTAGGCAAGTCAGTAAGATCCTGAGAAACAAGATTACAGACCTGGCTAGTGACATGCAGAAGTACTTCCTCTCTGGTATCTGAAGTTGGTATAGCTTGTCCACAGTAAGTCTCTAGAAAACTTTTTTTTTGAAGTTGTTGAGGTGGGGGAGGGGAAGTTGTTTTGTTTGCATTTTGTTGGGGTTTTTTTAATATTGTTTGTTGTGGGGGTTAGTTGTTTGGATTGGGGTTTGCTGTTTCAGAATTTTTTGAACATAATTCCGTGTTTGAACAGAGCTGCTACCAGTGAAGTTAAGACACAGTCTAAACATGGTGTATAGTTTAAAGGTCTATGATTTAGGACTGGCTCTGTGTCTTAAGATTTTAAAATGCATTACCTGTATACATACAGGTGCATAATTATATGCCTGCAAATAAGTGGAGATATGCATGCACATGTGTTGAGCAGTTTTAGCCCCAATGAGTTACGTAACTTCTCTTTTAAAGATGCAGTATCTATTCATGATAAATTCATATATTATAAATACTCAATTAAATTCAGGCTTTTTACCAGTAAGTGGAATTGCTAGATTAGTTCTTAGAGTTTGCAGTATTCTATCAGCCAATGTCAGAATAACTTGTATCTTACTTCATGTATAATACAAGCCATTTTTAACTTGGCAAAAAATAAACGTTATAATTACAATGTTCTTTTACACTAACTTCAACATGATTCTTTCTGTCTTAGATTACCCAAGAACTTTGTCACCCCAAAGTATTATGTTGTAGATTGAAGAAAGTAGACAGCATTTTGAGTTTCAAAATTATTTGTAATAACAAATTTTATCTTCATTAGGGACTTTGAAGATACTTCTGTTGGTTTTCTAACCGTTCCTACAAAAAAGCAAAGGTAGTTTTCTCCCCATGAATGAAGATAGTATATGCAACTCTCATTTCCCTATCCTCATTTCTTTTTCCTGGACTGCTTTACCAGCACTCACCTCAGAGAAGCAAGCTAAAAAAGAAAATACCTTCTGGCTACAGTTTCAATGAAGACAGACAGTGGGTAAACCCTTTTCTGACTGCTTGAGTTTCAGCACATTCTGTCTTCAGAAAAGGCGTGGGGTATACATGGAGGATGAGTCTGGCCTAGCATTTATCCTTACTAATGGAAGTCACTATCCAGACTTTCTGGTCTCTCTATCCTTTTCAGCTCTGGAAGATTTGTAAACAAGTCTTGTCTGCTTCCTTTTGAGCTTTCTCCACTACATCTTTCCTCATCTCTTAATCCTATGGATTAATTAGTAGATATGAGGTAGTTTTCTCCTCCAGGCAGGTCTGATAGATATTCAGTGGCAAATGTTTGCATCTTTTATATCTATATAACATAGGTAATCTCTTCATAGATGCCAGCCATCTGCTGTTTTCTATGTAAAATTCAACAGTAACCAACTGATTCCTATGCCCTTTTACTTCCCAGAAACTGCTGTAAGCATCTAATCTCCCTTTATTCTCTTTTATTACTTGGAGTGTCACACCAATTCTTCCAGACCATATTGTAACCTAGGGGAAGAGAACACAGTTTTCATAAGGTGATCAGGAGCCTGAGATGTTTCAGCTTTATTAGAATCATAAAATCATAGAATAGCTAGGGTTGGAAAGGACCTTAAAATCATCAAGTTCCAGCTCCATTGCGTAAGGGAGGTGCTCCAGCCCCCGATCATCCTCATGGCCCTCCTCTGGACTTGTTCAAACAGGTCCATGTTGTTTTTATGTTGAGGACACCAGAACTGTACACAATACTCCCAGTGAGGTCTCACAAGAGCAGAGTAGAGGGGCAGGATCACCT